>JAULBM010034512.1:0-10972 GCA_032357055.1 Geukensia granosissima
AATTCAAAACTCTTTTCTTTTATTTAAGGTAGATGTTTTGGGAAGATAGTTTTAAGGTCGTGATTTAAGTTTCATTTAAGCCTCTGTTTGTTGTAATACCGTTAAGTAGCATACACGCGTTAATTGTGTCATCCTCCAAAACAACCAGCTTTAAAGATACTAATGTACACCAAACATATTTGCCATGACTTAAGTCAAAATATATCGAAAGTTCAGCTATGAAGTATGTCATGTTATATATCGTTAGAATTCAAATTTTTTGCAGCAAGTTATCCTGCAGTTTAAATTTTAGTTTTCCTCAGCACAAAAAAAATTTCCCATTACCCCCTATGTTAAATTTTTGACATTGAAAAAAATTGTCTCAAAATGGCATGTTTTAAAAGATCAATATCCCGCTTCAGTGTTAAAACCAGAATATAATTCAACTTTATTCCTAAAATTTCATCTTTTATCTGCCATAAAACCACAGAAAATAAAAAAAAATTTCATGTCTTATTACCCGAGACTATCAGTTGATTGCACCAATTTACAAAGTTGAAAAATTAACATTACACCCTATGGGAAATTTTTCATTTCAAGTTAAAATGAAATTTTAGCCACAGCTTCAGCTGTGGCAAAAAATTAGAATTCCAACGATATATAATATGATATATTTCTCTGTAAAACAGGTTCACTTTTGTTGTGGCAAAATTCGTTTGGTATACTATAGAGGCATCGACCCAGTACAATTTTATCAATGTTGCATACGTATGGTGAATTTTAATATGCTTAATCGGAATTTTATGCAAATAATGCATCAATATATGCCGTAATTGCAGCTTGTCTGCAAATTTGCGACAGATTTATGAAAAAAGAATAAGGTGAAAATACTTTCAGATTCCCTTACTAGAATTTCTGAGCACTCGAGGTGGGGTTTCAAAAATTGGCCGTTCGTTTCTCCATTAGGAAATGGACTCCAATTATGTATTAGAATAACATTAAGCAAAATTATTGCAACACAATGACTTGGGGGCATATAGTACTGAAAAACATATTATAGTAATTAAAACTATTTTGAAGGAATTTATTGATGTGTTAGGTCAGTCGACTAACTCACAAACCTAAGGACTTTATTCAGTTAGTGAGTCAGCTGAGTTTTTACACCGATAAATTCCGTAAAAATATCATTCATTTATTACTCATAATTTCAGTTAATTAGTCAAATCATCGAAAATGATGCTACAATTTAACACCAAGACAGAACCTTTTTAAGACGTACTAAATTATTCTTATGACGGTATCAACATTAGTTTATCGTTTTGTAAAATTTTCCATTGTCATGGTACTTCCAAATAGAAATGTACAATTTTTACAATATAGGAATTATTTGGTCATGAACAAAATCCAGTATAGTAATTTAAATGATTCACTACTACTAATAAAATGCAATTCGAAGAGTTTTTCTTCCAGAAATCCCATAACTAGGGTTGCATAAAAAGGGGCGAATTTTGTGCCAATCGCTGTATCACGAGTTTGTAGAAAATGTGAATTGAATAAAGGAGATCCCTCGGGAAATCTTTAAAACACAATATTTCTAATAGACTACACAGCAACTTGCATTCTAAATAAATCACTGAAAACTAAAGACGATTTCAATGCCCTAATCGGGTTAAAAAACAAAACCACGACAAAACCACGACTACGGCCATGCCATATATCAATTGTCTTTGCATAAATCATCGAAAGGTAGGTCAAGTAACAATAAATACCATGCATTTGCCCTGTTTTTTTTGTTTTCTCGACATATTATTTAAATAAAGTTCCTAAAATCGCGCATATATATTTTAGAGCTTTAAGCTGAATGTAGTCTTATTTTGACGTCACTCAAATGTTTGTTACGCAAATGACGAGTTTTCCTATTCTTCACAATGTGATATTTGGCTAAAAAGCTCATTGGTATAAATATTAATAAATACATTGTTTTTATGTGATATACAAGGCATTTTATAATGAGTTACATACCTGCATGTAATAGAAATTGGATTTGTATATTAGGATCATAGGGAAAATTCTTTTAAAATACAAAATTAATAATGTTGAATAAATGTTGATAATTTTCGTATGCTTTTATGTTCAATTTAAGGAGTAGCCTCTCATCAGTAGCATTAGAATCAAAACGTAGGAATTCTAAGATCAAACATAGCAAATGAAACACAAAAATCCAAACAAATCAAAATGGGAAGCCAAATCTGACGGCGGGGACAACTACAAAGTGCAATATTTTTCTAGGCTTACCGTATTTTATTGTTTTAGATTTTTAACAAATGCAGCACATTTCTGTAAAACATTGTTTGATAAATTTCATGTCAGAAAAGTCTGACAACTTGGCTGGTGAATACCTTCGGGGACTCCCGGTCCACCATCAAAGGCATCGTCCCAGTGGTTTCAAAATACAAAAGTATCAATGTTGAATAAATTTGGAGAATTTGCGTTTCAAGGAGTAAGTTATCATTAATTCTATTTTAATATTTAGACTAAAATAATAAATGAATGTAAAAGAAACATTCAATGGAAATAAAGTTAATTTGAACAGAGGAAAGAGGAGGTAAATGAATTGCTAAGATCAACACCCAATGCCCCAATGTTAGAAAAAGTAGAAAGAAATGATAAATATAACAACAGATATCGACTTCATGTTAAGCTGTCACGGATGTATCTGCAGGACATTGTCAGTAGTCTCAATGATCATATACCCGAAATAGATCGAACTCTGATCCCCACCACAAGGCAAGAACATAACGAGTATTATATCAATTAATCCCAGTTTGGGACAAGAACTGTAAGGACATCAATCTAATACGAAATTAGCAGTGTTGCTACAAAAAGCGGGATCCAATATTAACTGTAAATATTATCACCAATAAATTTGACCGGAGGAAAATCCAAAACTTTAATAGCATAAAATACGAGAAATGGAGAGCATTAAAACCATAAACCATGTTAAACCATAAACTATGTCTGTTCATAGAAAAAATATTGAATTTAAATACTGAATTACTAATAAATCTTGGATGGTGGCTAACATACGGTCTGTTGCCGATGTTTCGTAAATCTTTCATAATAAAAGACACCTATGACAGTTGCGGCGGGCAGCGATACACATTTCGAAATACACACGAGACTGTTGAAGTGGTAAAGGCTTTTGAAAAAAAAATATGCAAAAAGCACCATTGACCAGATTGTATAACAGAAAGTTAAGAAGATTGCTTATATCGTATAGCAATTGCTCTTTAAAGAAGGGGACAATCGTTACAGTGTTAAAGTGTTAGACACTATACAAACAAAATAATGATAATAACAATATTGTAAAGACAAAAGTAAATGAAAGGGCAGTAAAATACTGTGGTACTTGTTAACAAGGCAATTACTTACAAACAGTTATTGGATAAGCTTGCCGAAAACAATCGAAAAGGGGCAATATAAATCAGATGTGTTAATTAAATCTTGTCATTTCTATTACTTCTAAAGAAAATTACTGAGAATAATTCGTAATCCAGTTGTCGTTGAGGAATTCTGGGCGCTATAATACTGGTTTATGAGTTTGTTTACGAAAGGAGCGAGCGTGCATGCTTATTAAAGGGTATATACACCGAGTTGGTTTAGGCTGTCGTTAAACTTCGTTCTCAGACTACGAGATGACTATACCAAGACTAAATTCGTAGAGAAAGACTACAACCTCAGCTTATTAACGAAGACGCAAAAGATATTTTACTATGATTACTACATTTGTACTACGGACTTCTGTTTCAATTTACTTTTACCTGTTAACGGTTGATATTTGTGCTGTGTAGTCTCCATTGACATTGTTGACTATTTTAAAGTGACTTTTATACAAGGTGAAATGGCGATTACGTCCAAAGACTTTCAACGCAATGACACAACAAAGTACTGACATGACAGACCACTGACATAATAAGTAAACAAATCAATGAGACAATGGAACACTGAAACAACCGACCACTGACACAACAAACATTTGTCAAAAAAAACCATTGTTACTACCAATTTTTGACATAGCAAAGCATTGGCGCAACAGACCACTGACACAAAAAACCATCACAACAGACAACTACGGACATAACAGACCACTTACATAACAAAGCATTTGAATATTTTATTGACATTATATCAGTGTCTATTTTGGCAGTGAAGCAAAACCATTGCTGACCAATTTTAATATAGCAGGCGGACAAGTATACTTTTGCATATCTGATTCTGTCAGAATGTTGACGTATATATAGGTATAGTAAATACACCGTTTCATTGCATTTTCCTCGCCAAACACACTGTTAGTTAGAGAAATTAACGTACGGTGACGATCCTGAATAATGTCAGGAATTTCACTTAGCAAAGTTAAAGCTATGCTTCTGCAAGATTGTAAAGGAAGACAGTACTTTTGTAGCGATTTGTTACAAACAGTTTATCGTTTGATCGATCATAATTCAGTGCTCATGGATGTTGCACTTGCAATTCATCGTAGAGTGACAATATTTGACTGTGGTGTTGTCCATCAGGGATAATACTACAATAATGCCGAGTTCCAGCCGGCCACATATACATTCCCAACATTTTCTACTGAGATACCGACGGGATAACGTAGAACAATTTTATCCTGAAATTCCCAGTTGTTTCTACCTTGAAGAGCACAACAAGCCACGATATTAGTGTAAGGTTCAGTGTAGTATATATTGTCTCCGAATGTTGCTATGTAAGACCCCATGACCACAGACATGTGACAATATCACTCACAGATGAGTCACTTAGATTCAACTGTCGGATCCCTTTACCTTTAACACAATAAAGTAATGTGTTGTCTCTGACAGTGATTCCATAGTTGTTATTGTCTACATAGAACGTTTTTATTGCTTTCCTCTTGTTGATGTCAACGATGATAATTTTGTTTTGATCTTCAAATGTTACAGCAATAACATTGTCTTCTTTCATGTTTGTTATATAAAATATTTTGAAGTCAGTTGAAATATTGAAGTCAAATGACCCTTCCTTGCTAAATACTTGTATGATGCTGGTACTATTAAAGTAACTCGAAACAAAGATTCCGTCGTCCTTAAATACGGTACAACTTGTTGGATAGTTTTTAGAATGGACGAAAGTTTCTAACCTAAAATTTAAATGATTAACATACCGTGAAGATTTTACAACAATCGGAAACTGGACTTGTTTTTTTCACGAATTTCACCAAACTTTGGATCTTCATCCGAAAGTTTTAGCAATTACTTCGATAAAATCATTTGTACCCGCAATATCCAACTGCATTTGTTTCATCGTAAGAAATGCTTGAAAATCGGAGGCATGGTGTTTGATTTTCTCTATGTTGGTGCTAAAATGCTGCAACTTCTCTCTTTTCTCCTCTAAAGACACTGACAAGTCTTTAATCTTGTTTTTTTTAATATTTTCTTTTCGTCTTAAGTCTGTCATGAGCTCTTCTTGGATTTTGTCAAGATGACTTTTAACAATTTGTCTCATATTCAATCTTAGCTCTTTACTCTTTAAGAATTAATAAATTATCTTGTCTGTTCTTGCAAAGTCTGTCGAGGTTTTGAGTGACAGCAGTTAACACAACTTCCATATCTATAAAAGTGTGCGATGATTTCATATGCTGGATGACATCTTTTATATGCGCTATATGTTCACATCCGTTGTGGCTTTCGATGACACATTTGCTGTAACATGGGATATCATGCCTCTTGCAGAATGTTTGGTACTTTTCGTTGTGTCTAACGCAAAAATGCAATATTTCTAATATTTTTATTGGTAATATTTGATACTCAGAAATCGATGTGGTGTTGTGATGTTTTGTGCTTTTAGATTCCGCGTGATTTTCCTCGCAATCTGAACACAACCCGTCATCACACTCGGAAAACCAAATTACAGATTCCTTGTAAATGTTTCGAAGATTGCAAATTCCACACAAAGATGAATTACTCGCCATCTCCTGTAAAATAAGTGCAAATAATATCTTAGGGAACATTAACATTTACAAAGAGGCCAGACCAAAAGGAGGTAAAACGATGAAGTGAATCTCACAAACTTACAAGATTTTTGCGGTTTTTTGCATAGTTTATAAAAAATGTTGAATTTTGTTGTTGCATTTAAAGATATATACAGTTCTCTCTTTTTGCAAAGCTGAATGATGATTTTAACAAAGACGCAACATATACCTGATGAGCAATTTTTGTGTCACAACCGTGCTCTGTCTGGAATCGCTTGAACGCTTGATCTTGAAAATAGTTTGAACTGGAGATGTATACGCCATACACCGTGGCAGCTGGAATGTTACTGCCAAAAAACCGGGTTGGCACTTGGAAAGTTAAAGTCATCCTATTTGTCAAATTGCTTTATGTAAAGCTTACCTCCATTGTCGCATTCGAGATGAAGATCAAGGTATAAAACAAACTTGGGAGTGTCTGTTTTGTCTTTATTTTCAAGCTCATTTTGGTAGATGAAGTAAAGATTATTACCGAATAATGCATTATTTTTGAGAGAACATCATCCATATAACGGAAGCTGAAATTAAAGATTTGGGCTAAATTTTTTCCTTTTTTCTGTGACAGCTCTTGAAGAAATTCTGCCTCAAACGGGTGAAGAAATTGATAGCTAAGGAAAGGTGTATAATAAGTGAACATTAAAATGCCGAAAACTCATCCACCAATCGGAAAAAAGATGACAACTCAATTTCAACTTGGACGACAATTAAGATTTCCTAATTGACTAATGTTGTCAATTAGGAAATCTAACATTGTGCAAAATCCTTTCTGTATATCCGTATTTTTAAATTTGTGTACCATTGAACAAGTATGTTTTGGTTGTACCGACAACAATGTAGCTGTATCCTCTTTCTTCCTTCCCTTTGAGATTGTAACTATAAATCAGATCTTTAAGTCTGAATTATAGCAGTGCACGTGGTATAATAAGACGGGATAAACATTTTAGTGAGTGCTCAACTCTGAACGCACATCTTGTGATATAGTGTAACTCTTGACAAAGAGACAGCAACATATGATAGTAATAAGGGATAAATGTTGTTTTTCTGGATTTTAAGGTTTCTGCTACACATGATAAAACACAAACTATAATATACGACAACAGGGGTGATTTTTCATTTCTTATTGAAAAGTTCCTTTCCTTGACAGAAACGTTTCTTTGGCTTCTTTATACGGTGTACATAAAAATTTTCGTGATTTATATACCACATTTCCATGAAAGTTTGACAATGAAATCCCGTTTTTTACACTTGTCTGCAGAAGCGACCAAACTTCAAAATTATATTTAAATATTTATGAAGGAATTTAGTAATTGTATCTTTGTTATGGTAACGAAATTTTTGACTTAATGATTTGCTAATGATACAAAGATTACGATAATTAAATCTAAAACATCGGTTATTACAGGGAGAGTATGTCATGATTAGCTTATTCAAAGAAAGTTCTCTATAGGCTAAATTGTAGTGACGTAAAATTACATGTAATTCTAAATTGAATGTCGATTGTCTTGTTTTTGAGAAGTTTCACATTTTGTATTTAGGTATTCCATCAAATAATGATAACCAGATTTGAACATGATCATAGGACATGTGTTTGTAAAGAGTCCGAAACTTGATTCAGTTTCAGGTTTGGACCAACTAAGTTGATCCTCGCTTGTTTTTTTATTTCCCATTGATATAAATTCATTTTTTCTTTTTGTGTATAGTTTGTCATTTCTAAATTGTTTGGCTTTATCAAACAAAACGAATTCTAACATACGTTTAAGTGATCAAAGTTGTTCGCTTAGTTTACAACATAGACAGATTCCTATTAAAATATAGAAGGTGTTTCGACTGTTTATGAGACAGTCACCAAAATTTCAATTATCTTTACATTTACGGGTTACATCAAGGCTTTTGAAGAATAGAATCTACAATGGTAGAAAAGACCGCAGACGAATAAAATGCAAGACATATCAAAAGTAACATTTAGACCATGCATAGTCACTATTTATGTACAGCTTATTGATAAAAGCTGGCATTGTGCGCACAATTGACTCATACGTCACTTTTAGCAGACAAAACCGTTAATATGGGTTTTTTATCATTTTTATCGGATGATCTTTTGTTCCGGGTTGAAGGTTTTATTATGAAAACAACATTCAATGTTTGGTTTTTCTGCCTGGACATAAAACTGCGGGAATTTTTTTTCCTCGACAGACACTACATGCTTTTCTATAGACAATGAATTTCTCGAAAATTCTCGTTGATTGAATCATCTGGGCTTGACACTTTTTGATTCAAAATTTACATCTTGAGGAAACAAAAATATACTGTCGACTCTTTCAACTTATTTGATAGGCCTTGACATTTTCAAATTCTGATAAATACCAATCTCAGCCATATGAAGGGAAACATTTATTCAAGATGTGATTAAAAAGAGGATTTAATGGCATAGTACATGATATTTTACACCACTCTAGAAACATTGAAACAAAAGATGACGTATAATTTGTTTAATAATGTTATTTGTGAAGGCATAGTGAGGACCTTCATATCTTTTCTTACGGGGATGGAGAATGATCTTCAGATTTACTCAAATATAGTGTAGACAAGATAATTTTTCCATCTATATCAGGGAATTTTAATGGAAAGTGACATGGCAATTCTCCTTAAGATGTTTACAGACGCTGTCGTCCTTTCTAAAAATTCTTGTTGAAAATACGGATACTTATGGTTTCTTTCAAAGGTAACAAATTTTACTGCCTTGCTATGAGGTTCCAGCTTAGCACGTACAGTCGTTTTAATAAGCAACTCATGAAAAAACCTTTAGTATATCTTATATACACAAATGCTGGCCTTTTATTGAGCTCTTAAAAAAGAATATGTGGAGTGCAAATCAGTGCATACACTTGGTAATCGTAGTAAGCAAATACTTTATCAGCATATATAGGAATGTATTTCAGAAAAAAATTTTAACACACTCACACCACTATTTAACTACAAGTTATTTGGCAAAAAAATCCTTCCAAGGTAGAGTACAAAGTAATGTTTCCAAAATTCTTCTAACTTGTGTACGCAACTCGCTTTTCACATATAAATATGTAATACTTTGGTTAGAAAAGTACGTGTTTGAAAAATCATACATTACGGTTGACATGCATGATAGTTGAACGTTATTAATTTTTATTAAAAAAATAAAGGGCATTTAAAACATTGCAAGGGTACGAGCTTCACATTCGTGTTGACAGTCTTACTTCGTCTTAAAGGGGAAAGCTCAACAATTTAGGTGTTGTTATTTTGCCTGGACATAAAATTACAAAGAACCGATACTAAATTATTAACTATGGAGAACCGAATTTGATGAAAATGTAAAATTCCTAGATGGTTCAATGTTAAATCATGTCTGGCCATGGCGGCCATAATGCATGGCCTTTGGGAAAACCAACACAATTTTTAAAGATCTAGCACTAATCATTCAACTTAAGTTTCGTTTAAACTAGCTCAGCGGCTACAAAGAAGTTGACAAAAATGTTAAATAATGGACTAAATGAAAGTTAAATAAGTCGATCAATGGCTGTCATGTGGACAGTATGCAGGACAAAAATGTTGACTAAATTTAGTTATGATGTAAATTAATGAGCAGAGAGTCAATGTTGAAACCCAAGAAGACAATATTCAAGGATGTTAAAATAATGTTAAATCGATAAAGTTGGTTGGGATGCGGGATTTAATTTTGGTACATGACTATCAAAATTAAGTGTCCTTTGGCTCAACAGTTCAGAATTGAAATTTTTCATGTAAATTTCTCATGAGTTTCCATAACTGAACTAAGTTTGGCTCTGCGGTTGTCTTGGTAGGTCGGTTACAATTTTGATGGAGGACCACCAAGTACTATTCCACTAAGGTTTTACCCTAATTTCCTTAGCAGTTACAGAGAAGATGATTTTTTAAAATACCACTTCCTTTTTCTATTTTTAGTAACAGCAGCCATATTGATTGGTTCATCAGGACCCTAGAGACAAATCTGTGTGATTCCATCGACATTAGGTTCTGCTATTGACGAGGTCCAAATAAATTCAGACATACTACCTTTGAAATTGAAAAACGTTTCTCTTTATTCAATTTCTGGAAAATTCATAGTACCACGGGACTTAAAACTTCGGGATATACAAAGCTTTTGAATCCTAGAGTTTTTCCAAAGGTGCAGTTAAAACGGGAAGAAGTTTATGGTATAGATATAAAATGGGAGATAGTTTGGGGGGTTTGGAAAAAATATTACAAAAAATAAAATGTGTCAATTCCAGTGGATGTCATTAAATAATATTGTATACACAGAGTATAAGCAAAACAGAATTGGTTTGTCAAGACTTCAAGGTTGTTAATTTTGTAAACATCATTTAGAAACTCAAAAGTATTGTTTTATAATTTTAAAGTTGTAAATCAACTACTAGAATATATTGAAACACTGCTCCTGAGTGAAGATTTATACAATAGCATATGCGAAAAAAAAAATTATTTTGGGTTTTTAAGGCGGAAAAGAAAATAATTGCATAATTGGAAACATTTTAATTTTTGTTGCCAAATGGACTGTTTGGAAATATAGAAACAAAATTAAATTTAAAATTGTAAACATTCATTCAAATATTATGATTTTAAAATACAAAGTTGAATTAAAAGAAAATTTACTGTTGTTTATGCAATGTATACAGAACATTCATATGGAAATTAGAAGAATTGCCAATAATATAATTTAAAAAGTTTAAAAAGTTTTTTGTGTATTCACCTTTTTGCATGTGTATTATGATAGTCCTATTTTATTGTTTGTATATATGACGTAGATTATTTATAACTTGTGTGGTTGTTCGTTTGGAAACCTGGACGAAGGTGATTGCATTGTAACATGCAGCATTAGAAATAAAGAAATAAAAAAGTTCTGCTATTGATGTTTTC
>JAULBM010034522.1:0-10972 GCA_032357055.1 Geukensia granosissima
ATATATATATATATATATAAATTTCTGCAAGCAATGCAGACGAGTTCGATCGTGAAATATTTGTAAAAAATGTTTGGTTGCTGTTCCGGTATGATTTCTTCTTTTACAATTTGTCAAAGAGCTTGTCGTGTTTTAGGGGACGACCATTTAACTCTGAAACGGGGGTGGGGTGGTACGGGTTTTCACCAAAAATAATATTATGATACCCAACTTTATGAAAAATTCTTCTGGACTGTCGGTTTCCCCCCTATAGCGTAATGCTAAGTTTTGAATTTTGCGACTCATCGGGGGTACCGACTTAATAAATATGTAAACATCCTTATATCTAAGTTGAATAAAATGATTGGCAGTTTGAGAAAAGAATTAAACTGCAAGCTTTTTATCCGACCGCAAAATTTTTGCAGTCGTATTAAATTTTCAACTGTAAGTTGTCTATTTTGTCCAATTTCAATAGTTTTTTTTTCTTTTTATTGCTCATGACAAATCCAACACAAATCACAAGCGTAATGACCTTTCTCTTACTGTTATTAAGATACTTGGTAAAAAATCAAAAATATACAAATATTCCACAGGATTGATTATTTTAAATGAATTAAATAAGTTTATTTTTAAGTTGTCGATTTTTTAAGATTTTTATTATCAGATATATTTTGCTAACCAACTGAAAATTATGCATTCAATACGAATAGTGCGGCACGTGACAAATTACCAAGGTAAAAGTCACCTTTTACGCTAATTCTGTCAATCATGTTGAAGGCAATATACAAAGGGTGTAACCCCCAGTCGCACACTGGATATTTATTGTACTAACAAACAAAGACGCATATATTAGCCATAATTTGGAGGCTTAATTGCGGCATATAATAATGTCTTGATATGTCAATTTTTAGTAATTATAGTCAAAATATTAAAATCGGCATTTTACAATCAAATATCCAACATACGCGTAGCCAGGGGTGTTCGAGGGGTTCGGACGAACCCTTCTTTGAAAACCAATAAGCACTATTAAACTCGCGATTCAGATTGAAGTCTAAAAAACAGGACTTTCTGAAATACCAAAAACAGTGCCAGGAAATTGCACAATTTAACCGTTAAAGTTGCTTTGCGAATGGTAGAACCTTCCAATGAAAATTTCTGGCTACGGGGATGGAAAAATAAATAACTTAAGACAGGTGCAATTGTTCAGAAAATTAAGAGCGATTTCCTTAAAAAAATTAAAGACAGCAACTTGGCGTGGACCTCTACTAGTGCTTTTTTAACCCTCTTGCATAAATCCATTTACATCTACGAAATCCGAAAAATTAACATGCTAAATAAGGATACCCTAGACATATATATGTGTAAATTTCTGCAAGCAATTTAGACTATAGTTCGATCGTGAAATATTGTTAAAATATATTTGGTTGCAGTTCCGGTATAAATTATTCTTTTACAATTCGACAAAGATCTTGTCGTGTTTTAGGGGACGACCATTTAACTCTGAAAAGTGGGGGGGGGGGGTGGGTGGTACGCGTTTTCACAAAAATAATATTATGATGCCCAACTTTATGAAAAATTCTTCTGGACTGCCGGTTTTCCCCATATAGCGTAATGCTAAGTTTTGAATTTGCGATTCATCGGGGGTACCGACTTAGTAAATATGTAAAGATCCTTATATCTAAGTTGAATAAAAAGATTGGCAGTTTGAGAAAAGAATTAAACTGCGAGCTTTTTATCCGACCGCAAAATTTTTGCAGTCGTATTAAATTTTCAAATGTAAGTTGTCTATTTTGTTCAATTTCAATAGTTTTTTTCTTTGTATTCCTCATGACAAAGCCAACATAACAAACCACAAGCGTCACGACCTTTCTCTTACTGTTATTTAGATACTTGATAAAAAATTACCAGGCCATCAAATTTTTTATTTCAAATCCGTTATTGATGTTATTTTAATGATTCTTAAATGCAACAAAAGTTACTCCAAGCATTTTTTGCAGCATTTACTGAATTTTGGGGGTCAAGGGATTAAATATGCGATTTTGCAGGATAACAGGATTTGAAGATTGTGGTTTGAAAAGAATAATATTATTTATTTGTTTTAATATTGATGGTTAAGCACGGGCGGTCGAGAGAATTTAGAAAAAAACATATTATTTAAAATTAACAACCAGAATTGAGAAAGTCGGAACAGGTACCGGTGCGGTAGCGAATACTACGGTTTGAATTTCGGATTTTGTATAGAAGAAGTTTGTTTTAAGTGTAAGTTTTAACTTTAATGGCCGAAATATTTACCAAATAAGGAAGTATGCAGACGAGGCCGGTACGGATTCGAGTGCCAGCCGGAGAACAGCACAACGGATGGGACCATGGTAGTGGTCCACCAATGATCCTACTGTTATCGAATTTTAGCAAAGGATCTTTAACGTACCCAGAGCGTCTCGTGATCTGGTACACGGGACACCTGTCCAACGGAAATATACCCTAACTTATTTATCTGTAAATTGTTCAATTATTTTAAACTTATTTAGTAATGATGTTTTATAGGAAATGACTGGAACAAGTGCATAGCTCTGATTACAAGTTCTACAATACGATCTGTCTTCATAGCGGTTTATATTGTGACCGTGTGATCTTGTGACAAAGTCACATTCACGTGCAAATTGGAAAGCGCACTGAAAAAAAGCCATATCTACCGTAATGATATATGAGAAAATTATGATTCATCCGATTTTGACGTGATTTTTCAAAAGATTCGACATGAAAAGTGCAACAAAAGCTATTTAAAGCATTTTGTCGTAGATTGTACAGATTTTTATAAAAAAACGGGTCATTGTAAAAAGAAAAAAATTTTGTAGGAGATGAAAAATTTAGATTTGTCATCCGATTTTGATGTAAATTTTGGCATTTGATTCATCTCAATAAGAGCTTTCAGCAGAACATTGATTGATTTTTTTCTGTTTTTTACCGTTTTGAGATAAAAGGGTCAAATTGGGGAAAAATTCTATTTCGAATAATACTGTGTCCAGTACTTTACTGTTTCCAGCACATTACTGTGCCCAGCAAAATACTGTGTCTACATTTACCAAAAGGTTCATTTGATCACCTTTTACATCTTAACATTATTTTTAAGAGCACAAGGATGCGATTCTAACATTTTGCTCTTAGAAAATGTAGGTTTTTTTAAATCAGGGCACATAAGAAATTTCCTCGGACTACCCAATCATGAAAATATGTAGAATATTGCTGTGACAAAAACTTTCACAAATTAATTTTTTCAGTCACTTTCTCAGCAAAATAACACAAGGATAATTCCTGAAAATAAGGCAAATTACCTGGCTTCGGCCACAGACATCATTCATTTGCTTCTCATAGAAAATCTTTTTATTTGCACTTATTTCGAAGAACATATTATAATTCAAAGTCACATCTTTAATTTGATGAAGCAATTAAAACATCAGTTAAATATCCATGCATGTGCGGAAATAAATTTCATATTCTAGCAAAATATAAAAACACAGGTATCCATGTATTTAAAGTTACTATAATTTAACAAAACAAATATTTATTCTGCCAGCTTTCGCAACTTGATCTATCAATCGACGGGGTGTCTTTGATTTGTGTTTGATTTATGCAATTTATGGAATAAAGAGCGATAGACCGTAAAATAAGTACATCGTTTGGACATAGTATGTATATTGCATGTATCGTTTGTTTGATCACTAGTCCCTTGTATTTATTTCACTGGTATGGACATTTTCTACGAATGTAATTATTAAATAGGAAGTCTATTTTATACAGGAACGGAATCATAGTGAGTGAAGCCAATAGAAATGTCGTCCTTTAATAAACTCACTCCGCTCTGTAACAATTAAAATTAAAAAAATACAAGAAAAATTATGATAAAAGCCTCGGCGAAAATTTTTAACACTAATTAACCACTCATAATTTTGGATCCGGCCATGGTATTTTGTTGTCTATGAAGCTTAACCACGCTAGTAAATTATTATTCTTGCAAGAACTCTAAGCCTGTTTCAACACCACTTTCCAATGCACTCTGAATTACATCTCTTGATCTATAACTACAGCTCTATTAGATCCTATGGGAGTATCCTATGGGAGTACCACTAATCCTTGTGTTTATTGCCCCAATAAACAACTTCACCTGTTCATCTTCTTAAGAAAATAATTGCCTGAGGTAATTTTACACCCTGTCATGAACTGTATGATTGGTGAACATTTTGGTAATGATTTAAAAATCCAATAGACTGTAAGTAACTATGTTATGTTTGCATAGCCATAGTTTGTGGGAGATAATTATGACACATTTGGAAATGGGTCAATTTCCCTTTTTTTCGCTTTTCAATCCATAAATAAATATGGACACATTTAATTTTTTCAACCCGTAGCCGTTTTCTACTTGTACTCATATTCGTTTGAACACTGCAATTTTTGTTTTGAGAGTCTATTTAATTATTTGATAAAAGAAATGAAAAAATAATAAATAAATAAATAAAAAGAGGTAAAGCTGCCCATTACAGAAAGGTTCTTTCTCGGATTATAGGTACAATTTTTATTCTTTTTGCGAAGATAGTTACGAACACGCAACTGTAAAATATAGATTAAGCCTCAAGGTACAAAATGAGGTAACCTGGGAACGATGAAGCTTATTTATAAAGAGATCAGATATAACAACATACCTGCAATCATATTTGAATACAGGCATACAAGTATAATAATATAAGACATACCGGTTAAAGAAATCGATATCTTTCTTCAGACAACTTAATTTGCAACGCAGGTAGGTACAGGTACGTATACAGAGGAAATAATTATTTTTTTCGGAACGTAATAATCATTTAATGCTATTTGATCTTAAGGCGATTTTGAGAATATTAAATGGTAAAAGAGGCAGCAAGAGAGCGTGAATAATTTTTGTCTTCGGGTCATTATGAAGTAACTGTTTGAAATGTACGTGTAATACACAAACATCCCCGTAATCGCCAAGGCACTTTATATATATAGATGCATATGAAAACAAAAATTGTAGTATAACAGATTACCGTACACACAGTGTCAACATCCACATACACAATACGTGAATTAAAAACAAATTTATAAAAATTATTAGTTGAAAAATAGGTTGCCCTCTATCCGTTATTTACATCATATTTTTATTATATTATAAGAATAAGAATAAGAATAAGAATTTTTTTATTCAAATTACTGGCCCGTGAAGGCAAAACACATAAGACAAATGAACCCTGCAAAAATATTAACACACATTAATACAATGATGATTGAGAATATTTTACAACAAGAACATAAAATCACACAAGTTTAATCAAGATACAGGACCATATACGTCCCTTTTTTCTTTTAGTAAATCATTTCAACATTAAATATTGTCTGAAATTTTACGATAAACAACACCAACATTGGAAAATTTAGCAATTATAAAATGTTGGAAAAAAACATGTCTCTCATTTCTTCATATGAATCTAAGAATATTGAATATTTAAACATGTTAAATTATTAAGAAGTTAATTAAAATATTGTCCAAATATAATATTTCAAATATATATAATTTTTATACTTTAATACATATAAAATTTGTAATTCAGGAAAATGTTTGATACAGTTATATTATTAGGTAATATGAACCTATTTTTAGTTACTTACCAATCTTTTCAAATGAATTTATTATAAAACCAATTATCTCACAAAATACGACGAGATGCAATATTAATTTCTTATACCAGTCATGCAATAGATGTCGTTTACACATTTTATTGTAAAATTCTGCTTATAGAATGACAATCCAGGTTCGGGTTTATTTTGAAATAACTTGGGCACATGTAAAAGTTCACCGAACGGAGGGGGGCTGAATAAATCGCAACCTCTTGTTCCTCTTTGTAAACGATTTGCAGGCCGTTAACCGAGTTTGTATTTTTATTATGATATTATACGTCCACTAACAACTCAAGTTGAGGATAAATAGAGGTTAATGAATGTAATGGACCTAATAACTTACTTCCACGTTGAATACTTTAAACCATTAATATGTATGTATTATATTGTTATATATTAATACATGTATGTATGATATTCTATATTCTTGATTTCAATTTCCAAATTTGTCTACACAAAAATAAATTAAAATTTTAAATTCAACAATTTCTTCACATCAACTGATTTACTATACTTGCTCTCAGGCAGCGACAGATTTTTGGTAGGAAAATGTGGAATACAAAATAATGTCTTTCTTCCCGACTAATGGAATGAATTATTGGACATTATATCAATATTTGTTCAATTAGTAAATACTTCAACAAAAATTTTAAGAGGGCATTTAACAACAATAAAATAAAATCGGAGTGAAAGATTTTTCACGAAAAACAATTCGTCCAAATTTATATACAACTTATTCTTTTAGAAAACTAAATGTAAATATATATTCAGGCATACAGCTGTAAAAAACAAAACTCTTAAAATAAGGTTACAAATGCTTACAATAAATCATTTTATTTTTACAAATAATAAACTGAAAAGTTTGATAACTTGTACGGCATGGAAGAATTATCACAAAATTGTCCATGTTATAACAAAAAGTGACAATATTTTTACTCTCTAACTATAAATTAACAAAACGACGTTGTCACTCTAAACTAACAAACTTTCATTTTATATTTCGTTATTTTCTTTAAATCAGATACCGTGCATTTTATTTTTATTATGTATGTCTTTGCCTACCCATTTGAGCAAATTTTTTGTACAACACTTTCTGAAAGTCAAAAAAAGCTCAGAAAAGATCATGTCTTATCATAGACAAACATGCCACATATGGTATTAAATGAAATCAAACGTTATTATTTTTATGCTAATAAATATGCTTGTGTTCTTATGTTTTTCCAAAAAAATTTTTTGTTATTTTTCACAATTTAATTCCAGGAAATCATGTGATTTACAACTGATAAGTACATCAAAATTGATTAATTTAACTCTATGATATTCTTTTATCTTTGCGAACATGATTTTCAAATGTAGTATTTTAATATAATTGTGCCACTTTTTTGATACCTACTTTTAAGAATACATTGACTGCGACTCCCACAACACAAATAGATTACTTCAGAAACTAAAATGAAGTCCCCAATGACAAAACAAACTAACAAAAAGTTAAAAAAAAAAAAAAAAATACGGGAACAAAAAAACAGACATTTCGACTCCACGAGTTTATTATAAGAACAGATGGAGCACCGCTGCGGTATGGTATATTAGCACCTTCTCTCCACCCTGCGCCCCATTCTTTACTGTTCTCATTTTTCCCATTCCGACTGTATATAATATGTTTTAATTAATGATTTTCTCTGGTTTAAAACAAGCTGTTTCTACATAGAATTTTGTTATTTTTTTCCTACAATATAACTTCATTTTAAATAAGGAAAAAAAAAACTAACTGGTTTAATGTTTCTAAAGTTTAATCACTAAAAGCACTTCTATAGGAATAAATATAAAGTGGGATTTTTATAATATAAAAATATCTGTTCTCTTTGGTTTCTCTCTTTAGATTATATTAAGTTTGTTCACAAATGTAAGTAAAACAATATAATCGAAAAAAAAACCGGGAAAATGGAGTAAATATTCATGACACAAAAATCTCATATGCCAATTTTTTCCCTTTTATTTCATTATAGTTTTGGTGGGGGTTGCATTTATGAACTAAAAAATGCCATTCTTAACACGCCAAAAAGCAGGATATTTATAATACTTTTTTCCAAAATTCCGAGGTACAGATTTTAAATTCTTATAGTCTTGGTTGTTAACACACTAAATCAATTAAATAAAGAACTGGAGTCGGTATACACCTCGAATCTCCTAATTAGAATGGTACAGAATCCCTCTAACGGGTTCTCATCACCATGCAGGCCATGTAGACAGCAATCTACATTGAATTTGTGGAAAATTCTTAATTTGGTACCTTTTTGAGTAAAGTGTTGTAGTCTTCTCTACATTTTTTTAGTATACATATTTCTTTTAAGTTTAGTATTAATAACTCCATACGTATCCTTGTAAATTTATTATATAAAATCTATACATTTTGTAACTATATAGAGTTAGATTTTCTTTTTAAACGTAAATCTTGAATGGACACAAGAGATTATTGAATTTTGACAGCTATAAACCGAAGGACGACAACACAAACAAAACAATGGTGACAAATTCTTTACGAGTTTTCAAGGCCTGTATCTTGAGAGACTGTGACTCTTTTGAATTGTTTTTCCCAATTTTCTCAGTAGTATATGTAGTCATAACATGTTAGTTTGGTTGTTGACATCAATGCCCTTTTATGGCCTCCTTAATTGTCATTTTCGCTCATTGTTGCCTTCAGATTATTACTATATAAATGCATGCTGTTGCCATCGCATGCACAATAACGTGTCTTTTTGAGCCGAGTTAGCCTGAAACCGCTGTTGGAAATTGGGCCATATTTCTTCGAAGTCATCATTTGTGGACTATTATTTAGTGAATCCTGTTCAAAACAAAACCATCGTTATATATAATTATATATCTTATTTTAATGCAGATTGAACTTTATTCTAATCACTATAAGTTGCTATTATGTCCTTTTATCCAACGTCGTTGTACGCAGAGATATATAAATTTTGATGAATTTTTTATGCAAGATTTTTTTTACATAGAACAAGTATAAACACAAATGTAACAGTCGAAACTTGAGTGAAAGCCAATGCTGATATAAACTCTTAAGAGAGTTACGGCTCTTGAAAATAAAATAAAAACACCATTATCCTTGGCATAAGACATAATTTTAAAATGCTGATGGGAATTAATTCGAGAAATAATAATGAGCAATCCTGGGAAGATTAACATGATACGACAGGGATTATTTTTTGCCTTAAAATTCAACTAATATTTAACGTGCCCATTTCACAAGTATTGAAGTTTTTATTTCAGCTTCAGGATGTTTCAAACCTAAATCCGATCTTGTTTTTATCTGACCTTTTTATATGTCGGTTGATGACATAAGCCGCAAGCGTCATCTGAAATGGTTTTGGTTGGCACGTCTCATTTTTTACCACGACACTTTTTCGGTATAAGATTTCTGAAAGCAAAACTATGCGGAAAAAATCAGAAAATAATTTTCATATTCGATTTTCATGAAATATTTGAGAGAAAAGGTTTAGTTACACGAAAATATGAAATATTATTACATTTTATGGAAGGATTCCTTCATAGATCTAGTCTGAAACCCAATATTGAAGGCTTTGAAATATGAAAGTTACTGATTTTTAGGGTTAAAATTCGCAAATGTTGAGGTAATCCTTTCGTTCTTGTAATATATTTTACTACTGATAAGTTGGTCAATATCATATACACTGTGGGGAAGCTTGCAGACAATTTCGATCCTTTAAGTGTTATAATTTACTCATGATCCGAGCACACCCTTATTTCTTTGGGTTCATGATGTTCAGTCTTTAGTTTTCTGTGTGATTATAAACTGTTTTATCTTTTTTGTCCATGATAATGTTTTTCTTTGATATAAATAGAACTGTTTTCCTCATTGTTTGTCTTTATTGTCTTACATTTACGTACGAGGTATTTGTTTGCTTATTTACTTATGTCTTGAGCGAGTCATGTGTGATACAATGTAATGATTCTTTTTCAAGCAGATAAATGCTGAAAATGATAGAAATTTCATACAATGTCAAAACGTTGTTGACACAATAACTTCTCAGATAGGGATATGTTGCTCCTTGGTTGAAGCCATCAATCTTGAAATTTTACGCCAATCTTGACAGCCAGTAAGGAATGTCGGAATATCCTTTTCAAAGATGTAAACGGACCTTTTCCTGTGAAGTTGCCGAGTAAACCACATACAGACTGTTCGCTTTCTCAGCCTGGAGTAGTGATCCCATGAAACCTCCTTTTTTACCCGTAAATGACTGATACCGGATTGGAAAATTGAAAATGCGACGGGCTTATTTAAAAAAGGCAGGAACTGCTTACCGTTCCGGGCCACCTGAAATCATCCCCCTTTTTCGGTGGGTCCGCATTGTTTATTAGTTTATGTATTTAGTTTTATTTGTTGCTTCCTTCTTGTTCATGTTCTCGATAATGCCGTGTCTGTCGATTTTCCCCTTTTGTCTGGTCGTTCGTTTTTTTTTCACTTCCTCTAATATAATCTGAAAAAATAAATGTTGCTTCACCTTACTTGTTAATGTGGATTTAGACTGTGAAAAAGCCTAATATAAACAAATACGTATTACAGGAATTTTAAATTTATTTTATTCATTGATTCTTAATTCAGGAGTTACTTAATCTTACTTAAACTTCTGCATAACCCGAGCATGCCCTTGTTTTCAAAGGGGTTGTGTAACCCAAGCTTTAGTTTTCTGTGTAGCGATGTTTGTCTTTCGTTTAGCTGGCCATGGTCTTGTTAATCTTTCACTTATCGTTTAACACCAGCTCCTTTGATATCTTCTTACTCTAAAATTAGGAAGAAAACTGAAGGATCAACAAAAGGAGGTAGATACGGCAATACCGAGAACATGAACAAGACGAAACACATGCACCACATAATGTAATTATACAGACTTATAACGGAGTTTAGGTCGTTCGGTTTCTCCGCCTGCAGGTAGAACCCCTGCTAAATGGGCGTCCATTAGTTTGAGCGGGATGTATAAATTCTCGAAAGTTGTGCCGGGGAGAGAATATGCACCAGGTATCTCCGTCTTGGAGGCACTAGTCCTCTAAAAGGGGCATCCCTGATTGTGGGGGATGTTTAAATTCACAATTCGTCAAGAGGGTGGCGTTAAATACGCCCCGTTTTTAGGAAATGCCACGTCTTAAGCACGTTAAAGACCCCTTGTAACAGCTTTGAGTTGTCAGTAGGCGGACAGTTACAAGGCTAAATTTTCCGCCCCTATCCAACCCGCAATTTTTCCAGTGACAGTCTAAAAGTCCCTCCCTTACC
>JAULBM010034533.1:0-10972 GCA_032357055.1 Geukensia granosissima
TGCATTAATTTTATTTCATAACTTTTCTAATCATTGGCGGGGCATAGTGTCCATTGGACACAGATCGACTTGTTTATTATCAATATAATCATGTTTTAGGTGGTTTGGGATATTGGGTTAGTGCACATTTTTGTAGAGTGGCAATTTTCAGGGAAATAGTTGTTTTTTTTAAAAAACCCATAAAATTCAGTATTTTAGGAAACATGTCTCTTTTATAACATGTAAAGAGTTGAATATGACACCAGAATTCCAGAACTTATTAAACAGTAGGGTTTTATGCCCCCTTGTTTAAGGGATGGGATATTTAGCTTCATCACTGTCTATGTATAGCCACCAATTTTCATAAAAGATTTTTCAGCTTGTGTTTGTTAGATTGATTTGATATTGAGTCTGAAGCATATTTGGTTGGTGGTACTGGTTAGGTATGTCATGTCTGTTTTTTGAGACTTAGATTGAATCTCGTTCCTTTAAATTTTCCTCAAAGCTTCTCAGCTCTGAATGTAGGATTGATTAGATATTTGGTTGGAAGCCTTTATCATGTTGAGTTGCACCATGTCTCCTATTTTCCTGTCTGTTATTTGTCTTCATCCAGATCGCTGAGACATTGATTGTATTGCTCTTATCCTTCTGGGGCATGTGTGTCCCCGCCGAGACATTGATTTTATCACTCTTATCCTTCAGGGGCATGCATGTCCAAAGGACATGTTTCGTTTCTGCTAATAACTTGTTCTCTACCTCAATATGATTATATGTAATTTGTATTGGACATTAAGCAATAATTGACAAAACAATATTTATATTCACAAGTAAAATTTACTTTCAGTGTTTACATGACCTTTTAGATCAAAATTTTCAGAAATAGATATACAATGATGATGCACACAGACCTGTCCTGATTTACTGATGACATTATTTGATCTGAGTATATCTACTTATCTGTTATGTATTATTCATAGACTTGTTTTACTTAAATTTCTTGTTTTAAAATGCCATTATCAGTCAATTTCATGATATTGGGGGCAGGTAGTTCATAGATTTCTCAGATTGTATATGTCAGATTGATTTGATGTTGGTCTGAAGCATTATCATGGTTGTTCTGTGTCATCCCTTTTAAGGTCTTGTCATTTCTACTTTCTGTTTGCCGAGACTTTGATTGAATCTCACTTTTGGCATTTAAATGTAGGATTGATTTGATGTTGGTCTGAATCATAATCCTGTTGAGTTGTACCATATCTCCCTTTTTCAGGTCTTTCATTTGTCTACTTCCTGTTGGCTGTGATGTTATCTGGCAGGGACATGCATGTCCCAAGGATATGTTTCCTCTCTGTTAATAATTAATAATAAAGTGTTATCTTCCTGAATATGATTGAAATATTGCTTACTGGACATTAAGCAATAATCAATCACAAAAAAAATATATTCACTAATAAAAGTTACAGTGTTTAACATGACCTATCAGAAATAGATATACAATGATGATGCACACAGACCTGTCCTGATTTACTGATGACATTATTTGGTCTGAGTATATCTACTTATCTGTTATGTATTATTCATACACTTATTTTACTTGATTTTCTTGTTTTTAAAATGCCATTATCTGGCAATTTCGTGATAGTTGATGTTGTTCTGAAGCATTATCATGGTGAGTTTTAAGGTCTTGTCATTTCTATTCTCTGTTTGCTGAGACTTTGAATCTCACTTTTGGCATTTTATGTTGGATTGATTTGATGTTGGTCTGAATCATTATCATAGTGAGTGGTGTAATATCTCCCTTTTTCAGGTTTCGTTTTCTTCTTCCTGTTGGCTGTGACTGATTATATCTCTGTTATCTGTTAATAATTAAGAATAAAGTTTTCTCTTCCTGAATATGATTAAAAAATCACAAACTGGACATTAAGCAATAATCAATCACAAAAAAAAATTATATTCGCAAATAAAAGTTACTTTGAGCATTTTATATGACTTGTCAGATAAATAGATGTACAGTGATGATGCACACAGACCTGTCCTGATTTACTGATGACATTATTTGGTCTGAGTATATCTACTTATCTGTCATGTATTATTCATACAATTATTTTACTTGATTTTCTTGTCTTAAAATTATCAGCAAATTTCAGGATAGTCTGGGTAGGTTGTGGACGGAGGAAAACTTGAAAACAAATATTTGGCCATATTTTTAGAAGAAAAATTTAGGAAAATTTTCTAAAATCAAAATATTTATTTCCCCAAAATCCATCATAATGAGGGTTAGAATCTGTTATATTTGTTTCATTGAGACCTAAAAATAAGTTTCATTGTGAATTGATGCATTTATTTAAGTTTACTTGAAGAAAAAAAGTGTGGGTCTGTATGTAATTACCATTACCTGCAAGTATGAAGTCATTGATATGATTTTTTCCTTTGACATTTGAATCTAGCTTTCCAGTTTCATAAAATATTGACAATTCAATGTAGGCAAATTTTCTTTTTTCCATTAGTTTATTGTAGATGTTGCAGTTAAAAGAGGATATTAATATGAATTTTATCAATGACAAATTTTAGAGCAGCTTCTAATTGGATGAATATAAAAGAGAATCGATTCCTGAGCTTATTAACAGAATGTTTTTTTTAACACATTTCAGATTGACTTCTTTGCCAGAGCTAAGAGACTTGAAGAAATTCCCCTTCTGAAGGATCAATACAGCAAAGATCGAGAACGGTTGAGGTTTTTCTGGGAGCAACAGGAAGATGAAAGGGTAGGAATCTTAACACATTCACAAAATGTCAACATAAGAAGTTTTTGTAATGTAATTGGTTAGACAGCAGAGTATTTGATTAAAAGTCATTCTGGTATTCAAATTATTCCATACGTAATAGTGATTACTGTAAACCAAATTTTATTTTTATTGATGTATTTTCATGTTTTGGGAAAAGTTGCAGAAATAAGTCCACACACATTTACTATACATTTTAGAATTAAATCACAAAAAAGTTGCCATTTACAATATTAGATTTGTACAGTGATGATCAACACAGACCTGTCCTGATAAATTGATGACAGTAATAAGATCTGAGTCCACACTAATTTGTCATGATGTCATACATTCCTGATAGTGATGTTTGTATGCACCCTTTACTGAAATCATTTGAATTTTATCATTAGAACATCTTTTTTGAAATAAATTTTAAGAAAAATGTTAAAGATTTATTAGTAGGGAATCTCCAACACAAGTTTTTGTGAGAAATGTTTTTTTTTTATGAAAATTAATGGTAACCAATGAAAAGTTTAGATATGACTTTATACACCAATAAGAAAAAGACTTGTTTTGATTGGCTTCAAATTTATCTCATAAATGCACTTAACTACAGAGATTGGAAAAAGTTTATTTCATTAATAAAATATTAAATCTTGTCAATTTGACTTTCACAGATAGAGAAATTAAAGAAAGAGAGACAGCTGGCACTTCAGCAGCGAGACAGACTGTCAAGAATGAGAAAAGACAAAGATGAGTTCTTAAACAATTTAAGAGGAAAGAGGAAGGAACAGTTCAAGGTAGACTTGTTTTCGTCTTTGTGAATTTATATCAGGACTTGCAATCTTATGTCTTCTGTGTGAATTGATATCAGATATTTGAATTAGTCGTTGCCATCTCATGTCTTCTATGTAAATTGATATCAGGAAATTTGAATTTATCCTTTCTATCTCATGTCTTCTGTGTGAATTATTATCAGAAAATTTGAATTAATACTTGTATTCTCATGTCTTCTGTGTAAATTAATATCGGGAAATTTAAATTAATCTATAATATCTCATGTCTTCTGTGTGAATCAATATCAGAACTTGCTATTTCATGTCTTTTGTAAATTGATATCAGGAAATTTGAATTAATCGTCGCTATCTTATGTCTTCTGTGTGAAATTTGAAGTTTTCCTTGCAATCTCATGTCTGCAGTGTGAATTGATATCAGGAAATTAGAATTTATCATTGCAACATCGTGTTCTGTGTAAATAGGTTTCAGGAAATTTAAATTAATCCTTGGTTTCTCAGTACTTTGAAATGCATTCATATTCCAGAGTAAAACTTAACATTGCCAATAATTTTATTGACTTACCCCTGGTTGTTGCTGCCTGCAAAGTAATTATATGATGTTACAAATACATTTAGAACATCATTTAGCTGTTTGCATAAGTCTGGTACCCCACTTTTATTTTGATTTTATCTGGTATATTGATTGCCTTGAGTATTTAATAGCCATGTAACCTTGAAAACAGGAAGGTTAGAATATCCATGCATTGCATGGTAGTTGGTCAATTGCCAAGTCACATAACAAAAGATCATATAAATTACTCATCCTTTACAAATTCATTAAAATACATGTACATTCAACCTGTTTTTCTTGTATAGATTTGGAATTGAAATATGTATTGGTAACAAAATATATTTGTAACATCAATAGTCTGTAAACGTTTCCGGTGCACAGTAGTGAACATAAATTATGCATAAGAAAAGTTATGTAAAACATTTAAAATGCTATTTTTAAAAGTTTTCCTAGGTCCTAATTCACAGAAATATGTTTATTTAAAGTAACCTAGGTTTATTTGATATTTTTAATATGGAAAAAATATATTGTAAACTACTCTACACTGGCATGACTGGAGTTTATTTACATAAAATGTGTTACCCTGTGACCTTGAACACATGTTATTTGTTACAACTATACACATTTCAAATAAAAACTTTATTTCAATTCAGTCTGTATCAAGGAAAACAGGTCATATAAAATTGGTAAACACCAGATGCAAACTGAAAAGGGAATAATCTGATCTTTTTTTATGTTACTTGGCTACTGCCCACTTTGCCCAACCACCTTGAAATGTATGGAGAATTTAACCTTTATACTTTTAAGGTCGGTTAGCTATTTTATACCCAAGACAATCAACAAAAGTGCTACCTGACTTATACAAACAGCCATTGTGACATAAAAATGGATGTTTTAGAGTAGAAAGATATATTTTATTTATGGACACGTGTATTTATCATTTATGGCAAAAGTGTAAAAAAGTAAGTCGATAGATTTTCTTGATTAATTGAATTTAAATGATTAGTGGGAAATATTTTCTACATATTCAGGACGAGCAATGAATGATGATAATTATTGAATGAACCCTGCTTTGTAATAGACTGACATGGTGAGTGGAATTTTTAATGTGCTTGCTTTTGAAAGCAACAGTCTGCAGGAAGACATCAAACTTTTACAAGACACATTATTCTGACTCTGGGATGACCAGTCTTACTCTTATTCCTAAATGATGCGTGATTTAGAAGAAAAGCAGCAAAAAACAGTTATGTCTTTGATTTGACCTGACCCGTGGTCAAACCTATGTCCTTCCACTGCTTACCAAGGTGATTTTTGATTGATTTTGAAATGATCCAGCCAATCCCCATTAACTTTGTTTGAATGTGTTGAAGATTGTTGGGTTTGATCTCTGCTCAGCATGCTCAGTAAAACTAGAAATATCATATGTTTTGAGCATTAAATTTCATTTATTATAATTCTTCTTATAGCAAAAAGCCAAAGAATTTGATCAGAAATTGTCTGAAGAAAAGAAAAAGAGATTGGCTGACAGGAAAGAAAGACGTAAAGAAGAAAGAAGAACTAAATGGATTGAAGAGAAGAAGGAAGCTGAGCAGAGAGCTAGAGATGAACAGTTATTAAGAGGTATGCTGTTAATGACAGGTTAGAATGTTATCCTTACATATTTAAATATACAGACTACAAAATGACCCAATAGTAATATGAAATACACATATTTGTTGTTTACAAGTACAAGAAAAGAATAAAAGTACAAAGTAAAAGTAAATACATATATTTGTTGTTTACAAGTACAACAAAAGGATAAAATTCCAAAGTAAAGGTGTCCTTGGAAGAAATTTTGATACCAATGCACAAAACTAAATTCCAAAATTAATGCCAGCATATTTGACTGTTTAGGAAAATGCTCAATTTATTAATGTGATTCCTCTTATGTTAATATCTGATATATTGTTTTAATATAAGAAATCCAATACAAGGTCTAATTGTTTCAATTCTTATCCTGTCCTGTTTAGGTAATTATATGGTCATCACAATAATTCCCGATGTCACAGTTTTTTATTTTAAAATTTAAATTTCAGAACGAGAAGAGCGAGAAAGAGAGGAAAGAGAAAGACAAGAAAATGAAGAAAGAGAATACAAGGAGAAATTAAGGAAGTTAGAGGAGCAAGCAGCTAAACAAAAAGCTAGAGAATTAGAGATAGAAGAAAGAAGAAGGAGAGAAGACGGTGGTGGTGGTGGCAGCGGTAGAGTCGGAGGGTAAACAATTTTATCACAGAGAATAAATTGTCTTAATCTGTTTATTTTACAATGTAGGAAAACTGATCTATATTAAGGCAAGTTCCTGTTTATCTTGAGGTTGAAATGAGTGATTGTTGGACAGTTGCTACCAAAATGACCCTATTTGATATCCTATGGCTAGAAAGATCCCTTGCCTTACCCTGAGCTACTTGCTTTTTTGATTTCTTGTTTGATAACAATTCTGATACTGAAAATCAATGAAATATTTGCTGCTGGCCTTTAAACAACAGTGAATAAAATCAACCATTAACCATTTACACTGGTCACCAAAAGGGGTGTAACCATACATTAACAATAAATATCACAATACATGGGTTATGATACGATACATTTGGATACAATACGCAACTGAATATTTTCCATAAATTTGTCTCTGATTTGGAATAAATATTCATCACATTCTAAAAAAATTAAGTTTCCTGAAGCCAGATTTTATTCCTTAGTTCAGACTTCTGATCTAAAGAAAGATTCAATTGATTATCCACCTTATTACAGAATCTTATTAATGTTGTTTTCATATTATTTCTTGGAAAAGGAGGTATTTTTACCTGTATCATAACATATCCAAATCAGTTAAATGTTGGTATTTAAATTATAGTGATACCGTGAATAATATATGAATAATTTCACCCTTAGTCACTAAGTGTCCAAATCACATTCCTGATTTTAAGACAATTTTTTTCAATTTACTAGTATAGTTGTGAAACATGTTTTCCATAGAATTTAAGATGTCTGTTTATGTAGTTACTAAAAGATTGTTTTGTTTTTCTTTAAGAGATGACAGGTGGAAGAAAAGAGAACCTGGAGACACACCTACTGAAGAAAGTCGGCCGTGGCGTCCTGCAAACAGAGAAGGAGGGCTGGGATGGAGAGAAAGGGAAAAACAAAGGTCAGATAGTTGGAAACGGGATCCAGATGCTCCCCCGCCCAGGTGGGTACAAGGGGCAAAACTAGATCGTTGAATGGGGATTAGTTTAAATAAAACACTTTAATATTTTATAAATACCATTGATTCACAGTCTGTGTTCCAGCTTGCCCAATGGGAATTGATGCAGCACCCCACTGCCCTTTGTATTTCTCTGGTGCAATAACATGTTAAGCAATTTAATTGCAATTTAAATACAGTGTTATGAATTTGTCTTTCATTAGTAAAACAGTCTAATTAAACTTCATAGTGTCCAAAAAGAACAAGATATCTGGATCATGAGTTTCCTTTGTGTCCTTTTCAGTTTTGAAATCACACTAGCGTGTCCTTTTTGTGCATTTGTGCTCCTCTGCCCTTAAATCCTAGCTGGAACATTGGTTGAGAAATGCAGTATTTTAGCAGATCATATTTGTCCTTTTTAGTTATAATGAACAATTAAATATTCGAACATTACATTTGTATGTTCATAAAGTTTGCCTTTTAGTTGCTAGACAGTATTTAATTGCAGTCTGGTGTCAAATGGGGCATAAAGTAAGTTAATGACATAACGACATGAGATAATCATTCTTGATATTGCATGAAAGTAGTCATTAGACACAGAAAATATAAGTTGAAAAAATTGCTTTAATTCTGAAAGAACTTTATAAACCCTTTCACATTAACGGCATACCTGTTCTTGACACTCGTTAAAGCAGCTTCAGGGGGTGGATCATCTGACTACAAAGTAGATCTGATATCATATTTTATTGTTCTTTGATGTCATTTATGTCTTGCCTGCGACGAAATGTCACCAAGGCGAGACATAGGAATGTTGTTACTGGTGATGTCAACAGTTATAGTTTATGAGAAATTGTGATGTTAATCTTAGATGTAGGTCCATATAATATATTAAACAGTTGTACCAAGAAAGGTACAGTGCAAATCAACACATAGTGGATTGCAAACCCCTCCGGTTATGCATGAGGATCACTTCCTTTTTTGCAAGAAGTTTCTTCAGTCCCAGGCATTAGTCCTTTCCAACTGATATTTTGTCAATATCAGTAAAAACGGATTCCACACTTAACTGATGACCCACCTCAGTTATGCATGAGCGGTTTGCAAGCAGTTTCTATAGATACAACTAGTAGTCCTAGCAAATTGATATTTGCTATGGAGTTATGTCAATATAAGTACATCCTGATTCCAAACCTCATTGATTGCCCCTGCCTCTTAGTTGTCCATGAGTGATAACTATGTTTTTGCAAGCAGTTTCTTCAGTCTCAATCAGTAGTCCTAGCCACTTGATATTTGGTATGGAGTGGTTTCCATATCAGTACATCAACACCCACTTGATGACTCTTCACCTTTAACTGACAACAGGGAGAGGAGACAAGACACAAGGGTTCTGGGGAACCAAATACAAATTCTTTTGCAAATGTGTCAATGTGGTTTTGAAATGCAGTATTTCAGCAGATAAAATATGGCCTTTTAAGAAGGGAAAATTAGATAATCTAACATTACTTTGTTATGTTCATGGATTTAGATTTAAGTTTGCCTTTTAGTTGCTAGACAGTATTTAATTGCAGTCTGGTGTCAAATGGGGCATAAAGTAAGTTAATGACATAACGACATGAGATATTCATTCTTGATATTGCATGAAAGAAGTCATTAGACACAGAAAATGTTAGTTTAAAATTTGCTTATGTTTATAATAAAAAACTTTCTTGTATGAAACTAATGAGCGAACTGCTTTCAAAGCCAAACATAGTTTATATATGACTCAATTGCAACCAAACATTGGTGGGATGAGCCTTACAAGGTCCTCTACCAACATTCCTGCCCCCCAACCAATATGGCCACCACAGCTTAACTTAAATCAACATAGGACCCTATGTGAAATTTACTTGAAAATCTTCTTCTCTGAAACTACTTAGCCAATTGCAACCAAACTTTTGTGAAATTGTCCTTACATGGTCCTCTACCAAAATTGTGTCTGGCATATCCCCCTTTTTTCTATCTCTGGAGCCTGCCAACCACATGGCTGCCACAACCGAACTTAGTTTAACAAAGGGCCCTTTGGGAAATTCACTCAAAAATCAAAACTATTGAGACAGTTGCAACCAAAAATTGTATTGTCTGTAAGTGGTCCTCTATCAAAATTATGTCATCCCTGACTCTACCAAATTTATGTCTTGACATCCCTGACAAAAAATTAGTATGGCCATAGCTGGCAAATTTTGTTTAACATATGACTTTATGGAAAATCCATTTAAAAATCTTCTTGTCAGAAACAATTGAGCCAATTGACCTCTAGCAAAATTTTGTATAACATTCCTTCCTTTGGAGGACCAGTGAGGAGTCTCTGTCAGGTAAGCTCTACAGCTCCTGGGAGCTTCTGATTTAAGATAAGATGAATTCCTTTTGGTCAATCTTGTTCACATTAGGCCAGATAAAATTATAATTCTGGTTCTCTGGCTGTGTACCTCTATTTTGAGGTAGCCACATTGCCCATTTAATTGTCAAATTGATCAAATATTGACTGGAAATGGGGAGATGTGTCTGGAAAAAAATCTACGTTTATAGTATTTGAATCACTTATGTGTTTGCGAACTAATAGGACTATTATTTAATCAGAAACAGAAAATTTATTTTAGATGGCCTTGCATTTATAAACATGAGTTCAGGGTTGTGCCATACATTTGATTGTGTGTGAGTCGATATTGAGTTCCTGACCCCCCTCTTTTAACAACCAATTTACACATTTTAACATGAATATACTTGGCAAGTTACTGCTGTCAAACTCTTAGTACATATACCATTTTCTTCTATGTATACAGCCCATTCTGTATAATGATCACCCTTTTCTGTTGCCAGGGAAACCTGTTAAGCTAATACAGTATGTATAACAGGCAAAGTTAAGTTTAATGTTTGAAGTGAAATTTACCTATATTATAGTATATTATAATGTTTATTTTTTTCCAGTTAGGAACCCTTTGTCACTAATTATGTTCAACCTCATCCAATTATTATAATTCATAACTTGAAAATCTTGATTAAAAAAAAATAATCATCTGGGGCCAGTTGTTCAAAAGTTAACAACTTTTTTCAACTTTGAATATTAGAAACACTGTAAATAATACAAGTCTCAAATTTTGCAGGCTGAGACATCTTCCTTACTGGAGTTTGAGGGAGTTTGAGAGCAAATTTTAATTAAAATATACTGATCGGTCACTGATAAACAGGCATTAGAAAAAAGTGATAAGCTTTTGAACAACTGGGCCCTGGTGGTAATTCCAGACACATCTGTTGTAGAAGACAAACTTAAGAAATTCTGTCAATATTTGGTTACAATTTAAGTATTGGGTAACTCATGAATAATTTGTATAATAATTGTTAATTTTACATTGGTGAGTGAGAATTTCGAGCAAACTGTCATATAGGACTATTCAATAACAATTTCACGCATGTCACTATCGACTATTTTAAATTTCTAAGGTAATTTTGTATTTTTTACGGACGGCCGGTAAACGGACAAAAGTGATAACAATTGCCTCTTGATTTTTTAACCAGATGAGCTGAGACATAGTGTCTAAAAATGAAACATTTTAACAATCTTATGATAATTTTAAAAAGAGAAGACGACATTTGTTGTAATTGATGCACTTTACTGAAAATATTGAAACGGTGG
>JAULBM010034544.1:0-10972 GCA_032357055.1 Geukensia granosissima
TTGGAATTAAATTCTCCCCAAACAGGTAGTAAGTAAAAAAAAACAAGCAGCAACAGACAAACTATAAAAATCAAACAGAAAGTCACCAGATCCGACTAGAGAGTACCTTAATTACAATAAATATACCTAACGAAAAAAATATAAAATATACATCTCTAATGAATGCTCATAGTTAATGAAAGCAAGCTCAGGGTGAGATTCCCGATGATAAAACACCAAGCCTCTCAAAACTTCATGTCATTTAACACAATACGTATGACGATTTAATACTGTGTTGTAAACAAACGTGAAGAAAGACGAGATGTATGCAATGCTAAATATATTAATATTGTGTAACGATGCGATCAGTATATTAATATCTGTACTACAAACACAAGTTTTAATGTCTTGACTACGGTGTCGAACTTGTACCCCTTGTGGAAAAGTTTGTTTAAATGAACGGTGAGATTCAATGGACATTTTCAAAGAGTTACCTCCTCATCGGTAGTATTTAAACTAAAACGTAGGAAGTCAAAAATCCAACAGAGCAAAGAAGTTTTCAAATCCAAACAAATTGAAATAGGAAGCCAAATCCGAAGGCAAGGAAAACTACTTAATGTAATCCTTTTCCCGGCCTTTCCGTGTTTTTAATGCTTTAGAATTCAAACAAATGTATCAAATTTCTGTAAAACATTGTTTGATAAATTTCATGTCGGACATAACAACTGGGCTGGTGAATACCCTCGGGGCCATGATCCAACAGCAGAGGCATCGAACCAGTGGTTTCAAAATACAAAATTCACAATTTTGAATAAATATGGAGAATTTTCGTAGGCTTATGTACATTTCAAGTAGTAACCTCTCATCAGTAATGTCAGTAGCACAAGAACCAAAACATAGAAAGTATATAGCAAAGGAAGCACTCAAATCAACACAAATCGAAATGGAAAGCCAAATGCAATGGCAATGGCAAATATTAAGGTCAATACTTTTCGAGGCATTCCATATTTTTAATGCTTTAGAGTTTTACCATGACAAAGTTCCGGAAAATAAACCGATTTTCCCCTAGTATTTAGTATCTTTTATAGTGGAGCAGGTTTACTTTTTGCCTTGTTAATTATTGGCAATCTGTTCTATATTGAAAGTTAATCAAAGACAAATTACGATCCCCCCAAGTCAAAATTATCTCAAAGGATGAATATGGAATATATTCCAGAAAGAAAAAAAATCCACATCTCTTCTGGATTTACTCGCTAAGCTTTTGCCTGTATTTCATTAGATTTCCGTGGGACAACCATATTGTACCAGGTGTATAATATATCAGAATTAGTTCCGTTTGTTAAGAAGAGGCATGAAAATAACTTCGAACGAGCTAAATGATAGAAAATCGTGGTTTTATATATCGTTGATGGAATAAAAATTCTCAAATATTAATGAATTTTTGCTGGAAAAAAGCTCTATCAATAAGCTGACTTAAAAGACAACCAGCAGATCTATATAAAATAAAGACAAATTATAAAAGGTTCGAATGACATTCTTAGATTTTTGGAAAAGGGTTAAATTTGCAGAAAATAATCGACTTACGTACCCTCCGATTTTAGTCCCTCCTCTTTATATTTGGAAGATCATCTAAACAATTTTTTTCATATCATCTGGAAAAGATTTTGAGCGACTGGTGACCATGAACAAGTTCGCAAAGAATAAAAATGATAACATTTTATAGGGAAAGCATTTATCAAATAGAGATCTAATTTGTTTCATTAGGTCCAAAATAAATTAGCCAACCGTAATGAACCTAGGTTCCGAAAACCGTTTCGGAGGACCATCAAATGACCATTCTGACCGAAATGTGCATGGTTATAATTGTCTATATATTGGCTCTCTAAGCATTTCCTACTTTTTGCATGAAATTCAAGCTTTTTTAACTTAAGTTTACATGTAATCTGTCAATAAACTTTAAATAAGGCTAGGACGACCGACATTAATTGGCAGGCGATATATCGCACGTAATAGTGTCCATCAGTTCGCTGACAACTGGTTTCGAAGTTTACGACGGGAATATTTTAATTGAATTATTCATTGGTCCTATGGTTCATTTCTTTCAGATTTTTAATTGAATTCCGTATACTTAGGTCCTATTTTAAATTAAGTTTGGCTGTGGTGTTCATCATCGCTGACGAGTGAAGATCTCTACAAGAAATATTTTGTAGAGAGGCATCGTAGGACTATTCTATTAAAGTTTTGTTGCAACTGGCTGTTTGTATCTGGCCAGAAGATGATGTAAATGTGGATTTCCAATGAAATCTTTTATTATACTATGGACATTATGGCACCATCTTGGTCGATGGTTGGGATGCCAGAAACTGTTTTGATTTTTAGACCATCTTTAGATCTGTTGACAGCTCTATTCCAACTAAATAATGGCAATTCTGTATCATTTACGAAGGAAAAATTATGAATTAATAAGGCCAGTTTTCTCCCAAAATCCAAATTAATATTTCATCCAGAATGAGAGGTGATCTTGAATGTGTTTTGTGGAAGTTAAAATAATGGTAAAACATAGTGAAAACGTGTCCATGGGATCCGGATGTCGACAGAGACAATATCGTCGGGTTTCCCACATCAAATGATTTGAGGATTATTTGTATTATTAATACGTTTTGTTTTTGTGCCTAAAGGATCTTCAGACTTTAAAAAAATCACACACACAAAACTTGAATATTGGACACCACAAACCCCTAGAAAACTCAGAAAATGTTTTGTAGCTACTGCTGCACTTGTAGTATATTTAAAAAGAAAGAATATGAAAAAACACTATCAACGTCTTTTCTTTTCTTGATTTTGCAATACATTTTTTCTCGTTACATGTAACTGTTGCCTTAGTTCACTAGATTTCCGTGGGGCACAAAAACAATTTCTTATAGATAGTGCCTTGCATTTCTCTCTCTCTATATATATGTCGCCACTCGTATTTAAAACTGCCTATTGTTTTTGCTATGGTGCTGCTCGTCCTTAATTAAAACATTATAAGTATCTTCAGACTCTAGCTGTAAAGCAATGAACCTTTTAACACCTTTTTACACTGGTATACCAAACGTAATCCTATCTGACTGGCCATAGACCAAGATTATGGACATGAACAAGAAAGGTCCATATCCTGATTGCAATATTAACCAGCATGACGTGTGTCAATGCTGCATTAAACTTCTGATAAATTCATCCACCGGTCATTATTTTCCATGAACCATTCACATTATTAATTATTGTCCGTATTATACGTCAATGACAAAAAATACATGTTTATATATCTCTATGGCGTTGTATAACTGCCGGAATATTCTGGTCAGTAACGGTTTTAAGTTGTATCAATATAATAGATGACTAAGTATACATTATTTTTATTAAAAACGTTTTCCATTCTTTTCAAACAAATATGCCTGACATATCAGTGTATAATTTAGATATATTCAATCCTATTCATGAAATTAACATCTTTTAATTTGTCAAAATTGAAAGAAAGCGAAAAAAAGAAAACAGAAGAATCTTTCTGTAAATGACATGTAAGTAGTGAAAAAATACACAAGATAAAGGGAGTTTAGAAACACATAAGAAGCAAACAAAATTGTACTCGAATAAAAGACAAGACCAAGATCAACAGAGGAACAGAATACACAACAGAGGTTACAAACCACTACACTGAGGTCACAAAACACTACAAAGAAATCTACAAAAATGATCTAAAACTAGGAGAGAGCTGGAGAGGTAATCACATCTATTTTGAACAAGTCCAGTGTAGAATGCCCATGTCAGAGATCAAAAGTGCATAGTTAAAAGAGATAAGACAAATCTGACAGAAACAAAAAGATAAAAAGAAAACAAAGAGGAAAAAGGCTTGGAATCCACAAAGCACTTCCAAAATTGAGTATTTTTGTAGAAAAATGTTACATTTTTGTTAAAATAGTCAAATATTTCCTGTCGTTTTCTCGAAATGGCAAAAAATATATGACAATAAGGAATGAACTATTAAAAGACGGTTACTAAACAACACTTTAACAACAACTTATTATTGTTTCACAAAATCTAAAATATTGGCCGAATATAGGTCTTTACGAACCTACTCTTCAATGTACCAAGAGAACATACATATTTAAAAAGATGCACAATGTGCGGGAAGGAACAAATGTACACCGTTTCAGTTTAATTTTTCACGATATGCACATACGTCAGTGCTTTAGTAATAATTTCGTATAAGAAAAAAAATATATATTTTCCGGCTTCTTACGGTATGGCCGAGTGCTTTGAAGTGATCTCATAACGGGACAAGACATAATACTGTCTTAAAAGCAAAAAGACTGAAACGGTTAGCCCCAAATCTAGCATTTAAGATTTTGTGACACAACAATAAGGTGTTTTTGAAAAATCTGTTAAATAACCGTATTTTAATTATTCATAATTTACACAATTTTCAACACCTTGACAAAACAACAAGGCACATGCGATTGATTGATTGATTGTTTAATGGCTGTTTAATGCCAGTTGGCTATATAACAGCCATATTCAGGACGGGAAAAATTAACAAACAATAAATCAATATGTAGAATGAGCAAGAGGCCGGTAAGGAGGGGTCTTTTAGACTTACGCTAAAGAATTACAATTTGGAAAAGAGCGGAAAAATTAGTCTTGTAACTAGCCGCAAACAGACCACACACAATAAGCTGTTACAAGCTTTCATTAACATGCTTAGAACGTGGCATTTTTTAAACACGGGCAGACTTTAACATCTCACAGATTTTGATTGTATGCATCCCCCACAACCAAGGACATCCTTTTTGGAGGACTAGTGCCTCCAGGACGACGATACCCAGTGCATGTTCTTCCCCCGGCACACAATTGAATTCGAGTATTTATACATAGCTCGAACTAACGGACGCACCTTTAGCCAGAGGATTTATATGTAAACAGAGAATCCGAACGACCTAGTTCTGTAACCAGCCGAACAAGAATATAACATTTCTATTTCAAAATAACAAAATTTTGGAGTTTTTTAATTAAACTATTAGCGCACAAAAAGCACATTAATTCACGAAATAATTTTAAATTATGTACTTGTTAGATATTTAATTGCGCAAGGTTTGGTTAAGTAAAGTAATTCACAGTTTTTCACATTATAAGCAATTTCGTTGTGTCATGTGACCGTTGTAGGACCAATTAAACTAAACAACTGTTGGATTTTCTTTTGATATGCTTTTTTCAATGCAAACGAAATTGAATTAAAGAGATTAGCTAAATTTTGTTTTCAAATTCTAGGTTCAGATAAAAGGCTTAATGACCATTGTCCATGGATCGACCTGCAGGCGGAGTCGCCGAACAAACTCCTTCTTAACCTCTGCTGAGACAAACAGTTAAAAATCATGTTTTAAATGTTGACCAATATTTCCAGATGATACGGTTTTTGCTTCCTGTTAGACTGATACAACTACTACTGGACTAATAGAAGTTAATTTAATCATATCGACTTCTTAAGGCTTACAGCAAAAGTTAATGTCAGCCCTTCTACAGACTGTCATACGTAACCACCATGTCTTGGTTTGCATAAAATTGTGTATTTGAATCATTTTCAATTTGTCAAAATAGATCCAGTCTTTCGATTCGCAACAACAAACTGATTGTTGCAAATAACGACAGAAAAACGTAACGCATTGCGATAACGAATAGTGAAATTATATCCCCAACAACCCGGGTATACCCCCCACAACTCATACCCAGGTTACGGGGGATATAATTTCACTATCCGTTATCACAGTGCGTTACATTTGTATGTCGTTATTTGTTGACTGGTTAGAGAACTAGACTAAGTGCTACGTAATGCCTTGTGATTTGCCTTTCACAACTTTTTCGATAGGGACGAACTAGACGGATGCTTTTTTAGCTAGAGTGCAACCGCAGCGGGAGAAACATGACGGCTTATCATTATATCCCGCCCCTATACCATGACCAATAACTGTGTCTCTATTAAATTATTTTTTCGCCTGGTGAAGATTTTTTCTGTTGCAGTTAACACAAGAAAATTCTGACGTCCAAATATTTCTTTTCAAAAGGACAAATATCAGGCATTTTTTGGTCAGAGTTAGGACAAAGGTTTTTTCAATTTTTCTCCGAAAAATTCCAGATCGCCCCAAAATATCAAATGGTTCCTGCTACTTAACTGATTGATTGATTGTTGTTTAACGTCCAGTGGCAAATATTTCATGCATGAAAAATTGTGGGTTGGATAGGGCGGAAAATTTAGCCTTGTAACTGGCCGCCTACTGACCACTCAAAAAGAGCTGTTACAAGGGGTCTTTAGCTTGCCTCCTAAACACGGGCATCTTTAATGTCTCCCTCTGAACGGATTGTGAATTTATACATCCCCACGTTCAGGGACGCCCCTTATAGAGGATTATTGCCTCAAGGACAAAGATACCTAGGGCCTATTCTTTCCCCGGCACAACCTATGAGAAGGGGAGTTCGAGTATTTATAAATCCCGCTCGAACCAACGGACGCCCTTTAAGCAGGGGTTCTACCTGCAGGCGAAAAAACCGATCGGCCTGCCGCCCTTCGGGGGGAGGGGACTTTAATGTGTTTGGTACCCTATACCTTCTTCCTGTGTGAACACATACAATTTTATAAAATATACATGTGTCTGATTTTTAAAAAAATCCAAAAGAATATTTTAACTTTCTTTCCAGTTGAGGCGCTTCAGGACAACGTCCGAAATGCCTTTCAAAATTACCATATCATTTGAAAAGTACGTTTCACAAATATATAGTTTCCTCTCGTTTTTAACCTTTACGGTTACAATAAAGCTCTTTATAGGAGAACGTTAAATCTAGATTAACTTCAACGAAAATTCTTTACAGATTAATGAATATTTAATTCTGTATTTATTAAACGAACAGCAAGAACGGTTGTTTGATGATCAGTTATATTTCGAATTGATCTTCAATTGCAAAGAATAACATCACTAACCATTTCAGAATCTGTCTGTAAATGGAACTATTGTCATTAGCTCGTCTTTTATTGCGAGCTTAACACAAACCACTAATAACCAAGAAATTTCAGTTTCGTTCGCTATACTTTCCTCAAGCTTCCTGTTTATCGAAATCTGCAGGAAAACATAAAGAAATTATTCCGTTTTTTTGTTTGATTCACTTCACTGGATATAAGATTTCAGAGTAAAAGCTAATCTTTACTGTAACACATTAAGAGATTATTTGTGAATCTGAGTTTCGAGAGTGGGAAGAAGTTATAGTTGTTTAAGTAGTTGTATTATTTAATGTCCCTTAGAAGGTTTGACGTAAACAGGAGTCATTTGGACTTGCGTGACCACAACTCGAAGCGGGGGTTATAAAATATTTTAGAAAATTTTATAAAACTGAGATAATTTAATAGAAAAATATGTCCTCTGGGTGAGTCTTGCTTATCATAGTGTTGCCGCGCGATCTTGTATCAGAGATTTACTTTGCGAGGCATAGGGGTTCACTTTGAACATTCCCGGTATCAATATGAGATTCTGTGGAGGCACAGAATTTTTTTACCGGAATCGAATCCCTAAAAGGATTTGGGTACCATTTGGTTTTTCCTCGCTTTTTTTATCGTGTGTTTGTGAGATTTGTCGGTTTTTAAAGGGAGTAAAACTCCTATTATATTAGACTTGAAAGGCTTGTGCATCGACGCGCCAATAAAAACGCGGTTTTTTTTTCTTCCTCTTTAGTATTTCCTGATTTATTGAGTATTTGTGTAAGGTACTAGATAACAAGATCTAAATGGAATGCATGCAACAGCAAACTCTTTTGTTTTCCTTTTTTATAAGAATTCCAAGGGATAAAGCTTTATTTTCTTCGTTTATTTTTAGTAGAAACACGGGACCTAACTCATATTTCTTGAAGTTTATCGGAAGTCTTTTGACACTTAAAGGGGTACAGGGATTTGTGATCGTGTAAATTAGTCATGGTTGACAAATAACTCCGGTTCCTTTGTCAAAATATTTTAAGAAGAATATTGATGTCCGATAAGGTCCATTGGATAATATATGTATTTACCGCAAAAGATAGCCTTTTTGACGTTTGATGAGTCTTATAACAAGGTATTTTTTCTAAAACGGATGATGTATGGGATTGCCTCATCAAACACCTTCACCGTCTTGTACTGCTCAAAGTCCAAAAAGAGTCCTTGTTTTGTATGTTGTTGCTGAGCCTTGCTGAAACTGTGATGACGAATATCTGTCGTTTCAACCGCACTCTCTCTTATTGAGAAGAAACATATTGATCAATGTATATTTGATTTGTAACATGTAATGTTTGTTTGAGGTTCAACGCCACTTTCAACAATATTTCAATCTTATCGTGGCAATCAGTTTTATTGTTTGAAAAAGCCGAGAAACTGCAGAGAGCTACCGGGCAGGTTACTGACAAACCTTATCATGTGCGATGCAATTCAAATGAAACCTTTTGTGTGGTACAAAATCAGGCACGAATGCACTACGTAGAGATGATAGCTTCAGTGATCTGTACAGGTAAGTTTAGACATGTAATGAACCGCTACGTCTATTTCGTCTAAGTATATTGCTGGAGTACCATTTAACATGTTTAAGTCTTTTATAGTAACTTTTTCCTGTTTGTCAAGCAAAGGTTTCAACCAAATGAAAACAGCACTCTTCCATGTTTGCGATCACCCACAACCGACACTTAATTTTCCCTTCACACGACAACGAGACCTCGGGTTAATTCAATTAAGTCAGGTGTCCATTCTTGTGCAAGGGGTTGTGAGACTTCCATATACATGTTGTAGTCTTGGTGAATGCTGTTCTACTGCACCAACTCGCCTAATATGTCGTCGCACGGTGTTTCGTTCGCCAACAGGGCATAATTACTGCCTGCGCTCTTACTACGTTTTGATCAGACAATGATGTTTGTTTATTTCTAACCTGGACATGAACCCAAAAGGTATCAGCCAGTTGTATTCCATCACCTTAACGTAAACACAAAATCTTCAATTACATTTTCCTTGTTTGATTTGACGTCCTATTGTTTTGGTCTTCAACCTGCCGTAGGGCTTGTTGAAAAGAAAATAGTTACTTACAATTAAGAAAGGTCTACTCACCTGCAGTGTAAGCGGGTAAAATCTCAGGCATATTCAGGACGGGAATAGTTAAACAAACAATGAGTCAATGGGCCGCCTACTGTCCACTAAAATGGGCTGTTAAAAGGGTTTCTTAAAGCGCTTTAAAACCTGACATTCTTTTAACGCTCGGCGGATCGTTAATGTATACATCGCAAACAACCAGGGACGCCCCTTTTAAAGAACTAGTGCCTGCAGGACGAAGATACCTAGTTCTATTGTTTTCCCTAGGACAACCTTTGTGAAGGGGATGGGTTTGAGTATTTTAACATCCTGCTCAAACAAATTGACGCCCCTTTATCAGGAGTTCTCCCTGCAGGCGAAGAACGAACGGCCTATTACTATACCTGACCACACTCGAGGAACAGCTCAGAAATTAAGAACACCTTACCACGTAATAAGACCCACCAAAGAGCAATCTTTGGCAGGGAATTTCATTTAAATGGAGTGACTATGACAGTATTTGAGCTAAGATATCAATATTAATAACGTATCTGAACTAAGAAACAAAATGAAAATTCGGAAACCTAAATAACTTCCAATTCATCTACGATCGCTTCCTCTTGCGCATGCCTGGTACATGTAAATCTTATTCTTTGTACAAGTAAACCAACAATACCTTCTCTTCTTATAAGATTTATCTCTTCTTTTTATAAACAACCAATGGGTCAAGAAAACGCACTGTAATCAGGGAAAAATGCAGGTTAACTAGTATGTTGAAATACATGTACATGTGTGTACGTGTCACCGTATATTTGTTCCTCATAACAGAAGTTCCGATGGAACTTTTCTTATAGATTATTTCATTATACTCTATCCTGTAGGAACATGTATTATATAAGGTTTATTCCGTCAGGAACAAATATTACAATAAAAGTTCCAGAGGAACTAATATCATATAATATTTCTTCTTTTGATCTTTTGTTATGGAGGAACTTTTTTTTTATCATGACACCTGTTTTGCCAGATCTTAGTTAGTATGCATTGGGTATCTTTGAATATATTACTTTTATTCAAACTACGGCATTTTACTGGTTAGTTAATATTAGGGGTGAATGACTACTCTTTTGACCAGTGTTTCTATATCGTTGATATCCTTTAGGTAAAGGACACCGCAATCAGACTAAATCTGCTATCTTGATTTTTAGCTTGATATTGGCCATTGAGAAAATTAAGAACATTTTTTATGGCCAGACTTATGTATTACTTTCATTAGTTAGCATAGAAATTAAAGAAGCAAATGAAGTTCTTTTAATCTTTTCGCAACAGATAATCAGTAGCATGCGATTCGTGCTCTGATTGTTCGGATTGAGATCAGTCGAAAACAAAAATGCAGGGGCATGGATGGCAGAGTGATCTAGGTAGTTTATTTCAAATAACCTGTACAGATCACTATAGCCTATCACCTATACGCCGTAAGTTCGCGCCTTTGAACCTTAAAAAAGGGTTAAGTTTGACTGACATCGCGCGTGAGAAGGTTTGTCAGTTACTTAGGCAAGGTCGGTGGTACTTTTCGGGTACTTCAGCTTCCTTCACCAGTAAAACTGACCGCCGCGATATAACTGAAACTTTGATGAAAGTAGCATTAAACCCCAATCAAACAAAATAAAAATGCTACTCAAATTATACAACTAATGTCCCCGCTACCAATCATCTAAAATTTTCTATGATTTGTAAGCTACAGTTCATTGTAACAGACCTTAAAGTGGCTACCAAAATTAAGAACAGCATATAAAAGCAGTGTTCGTACAGTTTGAATCAATTTTGTTTAATCTGATGTAGATTTTCCTAACCCGGATTCAGAATTTTAAGTATAAAGCGAGCGACGTTGAA
>JAULBM010034555.1:0-10972 GCA_032357055.1 Geukensia granosissima
AGAGAGTGGGAACGTCACTGTATGACTTAGCAACACCCGGGTATATGGGTTAGCAACGCCCGGGTATATGGGATTTTGATATACGTGACGTCAGCCAATCAAAACCCGAGATTTTTACTAAGCCGGGGATAAATATACTTATACCGGTAACTCCTTAACCACACTATACTCCATGCCAGAGTTTGTTGGGTAAAAATGTTAGGAAAGAATAATTGTTTTCATTATTCTTGTAAAATATTGTTTATTTTGTAGATGTAAGCAAGTTTAAATAATACTCTCTAGCAGTCACGATTTATTTTTCAGTATTTAATTCTCAACGGGGATTTTACATTGTAAAATAAGCAATTTGTTTGCCGGAAGTGGTTCTTTCCACGCGCTAGCGTGAGAACGTCACTCCTGTGTCATAAATAAGTAATTAAACCATGATTTAATAACCTGCAAAAATGCTTTGAGGCGTACCTGAATGCAATTTTAATTATAATTCTTCTTATGTGAATCGCGAGCGAGGGTGTAAATAAAAGAAATTTTGCGCAATTTTTAAAATAATTTATCTAGTTAAAACTTTGTCGCTACCGCCTAAAACTAACCATCAACGTTAAATTCTGCTGGGGTAGATAATAGTATGATTAACGATATAGCATAGTGTAATATACAAACGGTTACGTTTGGGATAATTCTTAAAAAAAATTTAAATTAAGTACAAACGTGGTATACACCTTAATATATTATCTAATATTACATAATATATTGAATGATTGATAGATTGAATGGTGCTTAACGTCCAGTTGCAAATACAGGTACCATTCAAAGCAATATCTTCCCCAAGATGTCAAAATCCTCCCACAAAGTGCTCTTCAATATCTGTAATCAGTGTCAATTATTATATATTAACTGCAGACGTATTTTTTAACCTTTGGGATATTGCTGTATGATTTAAATGAATTCTAACCTTTGGGCCAACCATATATAGGATATAGTGTTCCATACGAAATAAACCCAACTAAACTGTGATTTATTATTGTAAATCCATCATTTCTATCCATAAATCTGATTAGAATATACCTTTAAGTGACATTTAGAATTTTTATGTCAAAAAGCACACCGTTGTAACATAAATTTTACTGCTTTAAGTGGAAATTTTAATTTGTTCTGCAGACGTTGTCAAGTCGGAAGAATTTATGCCCATATCAATCACAGATGAGACTCTGTTTTAACATGTTTAACCTAACGAATTAACATTATCTTATTGAAAAGTTTTGAACTACAATTAACAATAGGGGAAAAATGAAAAAAAACATACACAATTGCAAATTAAGTGTCTATTTTCGTAGTTTCAACATTCAAAAACACAGTATTTATTATTTGGTTGCTTATTTAATTAAGATCCTGTTACTTGTAACGTCTCTTGTCTTGACGTGAACTCAGATACATGATTCTAAATCAGGTGCCTTCCGTGGACTGAGGGCTCAATCACCTGACCGTAATCTTTGTTTACACCTAGGTTTGTTTAGCTGTATCCCGGGAGTAAACACGATTTTAGACTATATATCCAGATTAAGATTTCATGACTTGACACCAATTTTGAAATTCGTGACTTGCCGACGGTGTTCGAGTGCGAGACTACGAGAGGAAGCCCTTTCAGAGCAACTGACGCTACTACCGACTTTTTTTCTGTTTTCTACTACTGACTTGTTTCTGTTTTATTGCCTTTTTGTATGGTTCGAGTTGGCTCGCTTCTATTTAATATGTATTTTGGCAATTATCGCATAGATTAAGACATTCTACTCTCGACGATTAAAATATTTTGATTACAACTTAGAAGAAACAAAGCGGTGAAACTTCAACAAAACGATAAGATGACTGTACTCCACGACTTCCCTAACAAAACAGAAATTAGCGAGATGCACCAGAAAGGTAGGAATATTCAGTCCAGCACGTGGAACCTGACGTGGAATTCCTCATCTCTAGTCAGGGTTAAAGTCGATCCGAAAAGTGGCAACCTATCTTTTTAAGTAACAGTTTTTACTGATAACATTGGGGCTAGCGACCTTTGAATTTAAGATGTAATGATTTATACCTTGATTTGATGCATCATTGATTTATTATACTTGGCTACAGCAGTTGTCTATTAAAATATTTAATTTAAATTTAATGGCTTTGTAATAAATGCTTATTTTTAATTATTGGCAAGAAAACAATGCCAATATATTATTTTAAAATCGATATTTGACTACAGACTACAAAGCTAGACAGGGGAAGAAAAGGGGACACTCTTTCGATGATGGTGTTATCTTGAAATATCAGTGATGGGACTGGGGATTAATATGGAATCAAACTAATTCGAGAATATTTGATATTATTTTGGTTTCTTCTGTGTATTCTTGACTTCAGATCCGCCACTTATGATCCATCCACGTCTTGAATGTGAATTATTTTACGAAACTATCTCCTCCCACGTTAACCATTTTCTTTGTTTCAAAAAGTAGCATGATGTGACCTCAACGAGACGTAAATGTTTTAATAGTGACATTAAATTCGAGGCACTTTTAAGGCTTGTCTCGAATCCTTTTTTTTCTCTATTTATTAATTTAACAATACTTTCCCATTCTGAATGGGCATGCCATTATTTCAAGTGGGTATTAAATAATAAAAATGTAACGTTGATGGCAACATATTCTTTAGTTTGGTTTCAAGCAATCATGTATTAGGTATAATAAGACTACAAACAAATTTACTGGAAATTATCAGATTGTACGTTGTATTATGATATTGAGTCATAAAACAAAATAGTAAAAATATTTATTATAAAACATAATAGGTAAAAAGTTTCATTCGTAATAATAATATCACTATTTACAAAGACAAAATAAACAAAAGGAAAAAAATATTCATAAATAAGAAAAATATATACACAAAGTTATCACAGATAAATATGAAAGCAACGAACAAATGAGATCGAAGATTCATTTTCTCAATATTAATATTTTTCAAGTTTATGACACTTTTCATTAATCTATAAGTACGATGGTCTACACAAATAAACAGCTACATAGTCCATGTAGCCTTTAAAGTTCTGAAACAACCTGCCATGCCCAATCTGAAGTCCGGCTGTACTCTTCTTCAACTTTCCTACTGCCCATTTCTCGTTTTGTATCCCGTTACTTCTTCCTTCAAGCTTCACGCCATCATGTATATAATAAACTTCATTCCAATTTCCAGGCTGCAAGGTGAAACATACAATTCAACACACAATGCACCTATTATCAAAATGAGGATTCGAGCAGTATGATGTTGTTTGCACAATTTGCACGAGACTGTTATGGGTAGTATACCCATTGATATAATAATCAAACGAAACATTTGTCCTTATCTTTTTTTCTAATTTTCAGCTACTGTTTTAAAACATCTGTATTTTCCTCAAATTAGTGAAATTTAAATGAAATAAAAAAAAAAAATAATTGGTTGATTTTTAAGTTGATGAGCTAGTCGGAAAGTTAAAAAAATTTAAGTTGTTTTATAAAACTTGAGCCAGGTTATGAAATACCTAAAGCCTATTAACTGCATAGTTGTATGCTCTTATTTATTTTAAGGTACTGTAATTATGTTGGAACAAATAAATAATCTTTCAAACGGCATGACAAACCAAGAAACACTTTAAATCACAAAAATCTAAAGTCTATCAAAAATAGTATACACGGGTTTTACTACAATGAGTAACACGACCGACAGGTGCAACTAGTTAAGCAGGAGTTGTTTACTATTCCTGGGCACCTGAACTCACCCTAGTTTTTGTAGGGTTCGTGCTACTCTAGCTTACGGTTCCAGTATAATGTTGTGTTAACATTGCTTGTCTTTCGTTTCAGTTTTTGTTAGCCACGGTCTTGTTTGTCTTCTGATTGAACGATTTGTGTCTAACTCGTTGGAATCTGCGAATTCTTTTTGCATAGAAGTAGATGGTATACTTTAGACTTACCATGGAGGGAAGATGAAATGTGGACACTGTATCATCTTCACATTTAGCCATATAATGAACATTTCGTCTACTCTTCACCAAAGCTAATGACGGTACATGGTCGCAGCAGTCATCCCCATTACTAAGAAGGGCTTCTAGACGGTCACTTGGTGTGTCTAGATACCTCATTTTTACTACAAAATCTGTGTAAGTTTCGAAGTTGGAGAATCTTGGAATGACAAGTTTTGCTGTTCCATCAAAATAACCATAGCCGTTTCCTCTGGTGATAACATTAACATTTTCTATATGTGTATTTTTACCGGAATGATCACTGGTGTCGTTGGTAAATGGTATGAAAACTTCAGGTATGCACTCTAAAAAAGAAAAATAAGAAATACTGACTTTTATGACGATCAATTCAGATCTTGAATGGTATGATTTTAACTAGTTGTATGATATTTTTATGTTAAACGGAATTGTGTATTGTATCGACTGGAATTAATCTGTTCTTTTAGATTAAATTTAATTGTTTTAAGCTTAATATAACAAAACAGCTTATTATGCGCTGTGTTTGAATAGGCAATAATAAAAAATCACAATATGTAAAAAAAATCAGATTTTATACCTTGAAAGACATTTTTGATTGACAACTTCAACAATTAAATAATTATGTGGTTTGCAGGTGAGATTACATTAACCTTTTTCTGACAAAGCATTTTTTGTCACGTTAAGTTTACTTGTTTTTTTATCAATAAAGCAAATCCAACACATAAGTGATTACCACAAAAAGATAATGTTTATTAACATATACTTTTTTTGCTCCCTTGGAATTTTCTAAAAAGTTAGAATTCGAAATATAGGGATTCTTTCCAATCCATGTAACATAAATATCATTGAACAAAATAAATATAACTATTAAATTCCATAAACATTACAAAAACAGTATTTTACACACTTTTTGAGAAATGCACATGATGATAATGTTAACAAACCTTTGTGTCCAGGTATGTAGGCGGCATGGAATGTACATGCGCAGTCTGATGGATTGTAATGAGTACCAGGTGCACAAGGTCGTCTTAGCCAACCATGACCTTCTACGTACTGATCATAATGTGTTAGGATTCCTGGAACAGGTTTGGAATCGCATGCACCTTCGTGATAAATATTTGGAGGACACGGATCAGTGTGGCCATCATGTTCCACGCATCCTTGGTAAGGTCGGTATAAATACCCATCAGGACAACACAGTGCCACGGACTTTCCAAGATTACACTTCCAGTATCCTCGGTTGTTTTTTATTGTTCCGTATGGATATGACAGTAGTCCAGGAAGCTTACATTTCTCTGAAAGAAAAATGATCAACTTTCAACCTGCCATTTAACGATTTCACAAGATATCAATTTCACATAAGAGCCACATTATCATTTAGTAGGTTTTTATGACATATATACTTCTTAACATTCCATTTAAAAACAATTGAAAGACCTAATATATTCGCCGAAAACAATTTAAAAAAAGTCAAAAAATTTTAATTGCTGAAGATATGATTTTAATTTCTTAAGAACAAACACACCATATCCATTTGATATATATCATTACGCGTAGACAATGACTGAAAAGTTTACTAACCTTTATGACAAAATACGTTCTCTGCTGGCCTACATGTAAGAACATTCTGGTCCCAGTACTGACCAAATGGACACTGTCTATACACAGCCTGGATCGTATTGTTTTCTCCGAAATAACACTGCGTAAACTTATCACAGTCTTCCGGATGTGGGTTGAAGCCGACACCATTTTCCATTTTACAGTTATCGCAAGGACCTATTATATGCAGAAATAAAATATTACCAGGCTTTTTTGTAAATTGTTCTTAAAAAGACATGCATTTCAGGATTTTAATATGATGTGTGACCTATTAGGAAGCGAACCCTTCCATCATCTAATAAAAAATAAAATTCTTCAAGTGTTTAAACATCCTAGAAAACAATCGTGTGAACGTTTTAATAAATGTATTACAAAATACCACTGTCTGAAAGGGGTTCATCAGAGAATTGGGAAAATGCTCTTATTCCATTCTCCTGCAAAAATTTTCGTTTAAATACATGGCAATACACTCATTACATAAAAGCGTAACTGAAAACCTACCTGATTAATGCTTAAAGTGACATTTGGAGGTGTCCTGAAAGTTTGTTTTGAAATCCCCGCTTCAACACATGTTTAAAGTAAACAAAAGATGGCCGACGTCACATTGATAGGGCAAGTCCATTTTATTTAGTAAGGGCGTAAGTGATAGCAATTGAAGTTATCGCCCAAATCTCTGATGAACTCCTTACAGACAGTAATATCAATTTTATGCACTGTCTAGCCATTGCGTTGATTTACAACAGATCAGCAGTGCTTTAAGTAAAAATGCTGGAAATCCGGTTAAAATTCAGTGACAATTTTAAAATTAAATGCTTGAATGACTACGATAATGTGCGCCATATGGGACATCATACAGTAGTCTTAAAACGTTTGGCTATTAACAGAGAGCGAAAAAGGTCTAGTCCCGAATTTTCATGACGTCATCAAGGAAAAATGGCGACAAAGATCGGAAGCCCAGGAAAAAACTATAGGATACGTAAAGCAATTTAGCAAATATGCAGAATCTTTGGTGTAACAGCACCGTTCTGAGATACAGGAATTAATATTCTAATCATGTGTCATCCAACTCGATGAGTAACGTCGTTCGTAACAATTTGTGTTTGGTTAGAGTCTTTTGCCGAACAAAAAAATCCAAACCCATGGTATATCCTAGTTGATTGATTACTTGGGCACTCTGTGCAATTATCGAAAAGCTTCACTTCAGTTATATATATTAACTGCGTATGGAAACCTTTATTGGGAACCAAGATGCCTAACTTACCAGCAATGGGTGCCATTGTTGAAAAGCTGATAGACTCCGTAGTTGTCGCAGGTGTTGTCGTCGTAGTTGTTGTCGTAAATGTTGTTATAAAAGATTCTGAAATTAAATAAAACATTTCAGTGATCTTTAATATCTATTGCGTGACTAAAACTTAAGATAAATGACTGTAAGCATTATGTGTTTCTTACAATAAATCAACATCAATATAGTCTAAACAATGTAAACACTAAAAATAACAACAAAAATCAAATTTAACTATATTCTTTTACATTAGTTTTTTAAAATTATTACTTGCGCATTGGGACAGCCAAAGCAATCATTAATAACTTGAACAAAGCACTTTGTGTTCAAATGATATCCGTGTTTTAATTGCTAAAAGTCTCCAAGATGAGTCCATGTAGGATTCAGACTGTCAATGCCACATTGTAAACAGTTATATGAGATTTGAATTAAGGTTTTGCAATAAAAAATGAATGTAATAAAAATTGTAGAGTCTGCTAAAATCTAGGAATGTATTATTAACTGACGTTATAACTATTTCAACTGCTTTAAAGTATCAAAGAAGATTTTAAATAAAAACTATGCAAAGTTAACAATGCTGAAATGAACACAATTAAAATGTTCTTTTGAAAAGTTTTATTTTATGATGTATTACTATCAGCTCATTTTGTTCGATTCAAACAAAGCATTACATTGTTTTTCACATTTTAAATATTTTTTTTACCAATTATTCAATTCGCGCATATCTCGACGCTTTTTGGTTTACAAGTATAAATTAGCTTTGGTTTTTCTGGTTATTTTTTAAGACGAGTACATAGATGATAAAACGTGAGATGTGAAAGGGAAATCTAAAATTTATAAGGAAATTTCATGATAGACCAACACAATGCGGTTTGTGTAACACAATAACGTCAAATAAAATAAAACCAAAATTACATGTACATGAAATATGTAGACTAATTATGATAAATTCATAAGCGTGATGGTATGGTATCACGTCAGCATTGTAAAAGAAACTAAAAAAGCCACTGATCTTCTGTTATGTCCTAGGGTTGTCTGGGAAAATATTTAAAGCAATGTATTCATCTTAATTAGTTCTATTCACATGATATACATTTTCATTATCTTGGAAATGAAAGTTGTTTACTTTTGCTTATGAACACCAAGAATTCTTGTACAAACTCTGACTTCTAGATCATGTAAGATAAGAGAGACTGTTTAAAATGTTAAATGAAGCCTCAAGGAAACTTTCAACCAAAATAGTTGCTCCATAGCAATAATTAAGAAATAACTTCTTGATTGCTGTAACAGTTGTCCAAAAATAATGGCAAAAACACTTACGTAATATATCGAACAATTTGGAAAAGAAATTTGTGAACTTCTTATTAATCCTGAAGATAATGTTTTTAATGGATTTCCTATTGCAGTCTAAATTTTATATAGGCTTGTAGAATTTATGGTCAGCTAAAATACTATTTTAAATTAAGCTATTCAACTGAGAAAGCGTTCACACCGAGGCTTAAACCAGTGTCAAACAAAGTAGTTTTTCTACAATCCCTCCCCGTCTAACTATATCTTGATGATGAAATAAAATTTAACATAAATGAAATGGGCATTATTAATTGCAGCAACGGAAGGAACTAAACAAAGTTATTTGATTATCTTGTGTTAAGTTAAATTGTCTAGAGAAACAGGTTTCACATGACCAGTGTGAACACGACCTAAGTATGTATTACATGTACCAGTAAAATTTAACAATATTATTGTGTTAAATCAATTTCAAGCTGATTAAAGTAAGTCTCCATATTTTTTTTGAAATTTATATTTGTATAATGTTATGTTGGTTTTACTTGGACAGAGTTATATACACTATCCGTATAATTCTTTTATATTTACCTGGGCAAATTAAAACGAGGAGATTCTCGGTTGATGCCAAGAGGTTTTGGAAAGTATCAACGGAGAGTATTTGTTGGTCATTTGTTGCTACTCCTGCCAGTTCTATCCTGTCAATCATATTTGACACACCCACAGCAAACAAATTTATACCCTCATTCTTGGAATGGAAAGCTACTTGAATTGTTTGACCAGGATCTAATGAGGTTTCAGAAGTAAGTACAATGCCGACTTTCGGCACACCTCGAGCCTTATAATGTTCCGTAAACATTTTTCGCATGGCTTCAATTCCTGTAGCAGTATTTGTGCCTACCCCAGATGGTTTTAGATTGTTTATTTCTCTCTTCAGCAATGTCTGATCGTTTGTTATCTGAATTTCTGTTTGAACCTTTGAACTGTAGGTAATAACTCCCATTCGTGCCTGACCTGGTCCAATGTAAAGACGTTCTGTCAAAGTTGTCAGAGTATCCTTAAGATACATTAAGTCCCTTGATGAGATACTTTCTGGATAATGAACAAGAAATATGAAATCTACCACACCACTACATCCTGTAATGTAAAACACATGCATATATTATCTTTTGATTAATAAAATCTGCAAAAAATGTTAAAAGAAAAATTGCTTGCACAACTTGTGACTTACATGTCAATATTACGATTATGTGTCAAAACTTAAAAAAAACTTAAACAAACATTTTATGTTTTATTTTTGTGGCGGCTAAAACAACTTGTCTTACGGCGTGCAGCCTTGTTTAAAGCTGGAAAGTAACGTTTTGATGAGAATATTATTTGTTATTATGTGCTATAATGGATGACTATCTCATTGACAATCATACAACAGCTCTTTTTTATTCTTATAATAAAAGTTGCTTCGCCATTGTTATTCTCGATCGTTTAGCCCGTGCTCATAGATGTAATAAATTTTCCGTTATAGTCCTACCGGGTTTAAATGAAAAGCGTTAACCGAAGAACTGTTTTACAAATTAGAATATTCCTAGCGCTTGTAGTAAAATGTATTGATTTTCTTGTTATTTTTTGTTTAAAATTCAATAAACTCCCAAGAAGCTTACTAACCATAAACGAATCGAAATAAAAAATGCATTGTAAACTATTGAGCTAAGTTTATTTTCATGAAGTGTTCTGATCAAAGTTTTAATATTGAACTTACTTTTTTTTTCATGAAGTGTTCTGATCAAAGTAATATCTTACCTTTCAGTGGTATTGAATTTGTTCTAACGTTATAAACTAAAACAACACTTAGAAAAATAGCAAAATATTTTGAAAGCATTTTAAAAAGTTGAAATCTTCTTAAAAATAAAATAAAATGGTTTTAGTTCCACGGAATCACAATGTTTAATAATTTTATCAACAAATTTATCTGGGTTTTATACTTGTGTTATTCAATTAGATTGCAGAATTTCTTTTTCCTGGTTCCTGTACGAGACCATTGATACAGCTCACCCTGACGTAATTCCGTGGCTTAAATGACATCACCCCCAATAGACATGCAATTGCACAAAGAGGCATGCCATATCTGAATGATTTGTATTGACAGGATAACCACTAACTTGTTATTTTCAGGTAAATTTGGTCGCACGCAATACAAATAAGTATTCTATAAATAGAACGACACGAAATATTTTTTCAACGTTAACATACATTTCAATCAATGTAATTTACAGATAAATGTGAATCGACGAAAGCCTCGCCATAATAGCGTGGGAGAATGATTAACACACAAAGGGCAAGGGTCGTAAAGCCACATTAATTTTGTAGCCCAAGTATATAGCTAAAATTGAAAGTGGCTTATATCTAATATTTTAATAGTTTCTTTTGAAAAATATCTATAAAAAGGAAATTTAACAATTTTTAGCTTAATTGGTATTACAGAATAACGGTTCCATGGCGCATGGACATTGCTAAAAATGTGAAAATACCCAGGAATCTCTTAATTTGATACAATTACGTCGATTTTGATGCAGATCGCTAAAAAACCAGAACCAAACTTTGATAAAGATCTATCAAGGGCAAAATCTGAGTGATGCTCTTTGTGAGCTATATCTATTTTTAATAAAACACCACAACATATTATTTAATTAAAATAAGTATTTTTACAGAAATTATTATATTCGTATTAATGTTTTGTCGAAACAATGATAATGATATAAGTATAAGTAATGAAAATTTGTAAAGGATGATTGTTCAAGAGATTTTTCACT
>JAULBM010034565.1:0-10972 GCA_032357055.1 Geukensia granosissima
TCTTCATTATTAAAAAAGTTACAGTCATTGAAAGTTGAAAGTCTATTGAAAATACATAGGGACGTAACGTTTCTTTTATTGACTAGTATATAAACACCGCAAGGGAGATAACTTGTCACTATGTGAAACCTTTGTGTAAAGTTTTAGAAGTTCTCTCCAGTGAACAAGACGGAAGACAAAAAATATTCATTAATCTAAAGTTTTAGCCCTGCCAAGATTATGATATAAAAAATAATAGATATTTTTCCTATCCTCAAAAAGGTGTATGTCACTTTTCAGGGAAGTAGCTTGTTAAATTATAATTTTCTGGTAGAATAGTAATTGAAAACTAAAAAGTATATTTTGTGTTTTTATAGTGGTGATGGAACTCTGTCAGCATTCAACATCAGACGTAAAAAGTTAGAGTTACAGTCAGAGCTGTTTGATTCAGAGTTCTTATCGTTAGCTCAAATGAAGGTAAGCATGTAATGGTATACTACATGTCCATAATATTAGATAGAGGGTTTAATAGAAATAGATATGGTATGATTGTCTATGAAAAAGCTATCTGAAAAGTAAGAATTACAAACATCTACAGGTTGCCTTGAGCCTTCAATATTTGATAAAGATCCAAATCAAAATGTAAAGCAAGCTATGAAAAGCACCAAATCAAAAATGTGAATTATTTGAATGTAACAATAAATTGCAAATTATTTCCAATTTAAAATGGCTAACCATAAAACATTTAAACAATGCAAGCCAATGAACTACAAGTTGCTGACTGGGAACAGTTAAGTCTTATTGATAGTCAGTTATGCACAAACACCAAAAAGAGGCTTGCTGCATTGAAATGTTAGTGATGTCATGGAATATTTCAAATGTTCTTTGCATTTATTGGGGGAATGCATATTATGGCATTTAGTGATCACATATGTCTACTGTTTGTAGTTTACTCTAAAAACATTTTAAGCGGTAAGAGGTGTGTATAACATATCCAACACGAAGTTAAGTGAATTTTCTAAGCTGTCAGATTACCTATTTATCTACATTCTCGACAGTATTTAAAGTAAAGAAAATCATTGTATGCATATCTGAAATATATATACACTTTATATGAATTGAATCCAATGTTTTTCTCCCAGACATTGCCACTGTCTTTATTAATCAATATGAGAGATCTAAAAATTGCTCTAGCTGTCATTTTTGCCACGAAAAGTAATGCACTTAATAGTTGTCCTTAACTTCAGAATTGGCTTCCCACCTCGATTTGTTTGGATTTGAGTGCTTTTTTTGCTATATTTGAATCTTTCAATTCCTATGTTTGGGTTCTTATGCTACTGATGAGAGGTTACTCCTTGAAATGTACATATGGGATACCTAATTTTTCCATATTTATTTAACGATGGTAAATTTGTATTTTACAACTGCAGAAACTTTTTTTTTAATTCTAGAACAACCAAAAAGTTGTGTGTGGATCAGGTGACGGTGTGTTCTACATATTCAACTGGGGAGAGTGGGGGAATATGAGTGACAGGTTCCCTGCTCTACATTCACCACCAGTGTCTCTGGATTGTATGGTGTCTCTGACAGAAGATATTATATGTACCGGCTGTGATGATGGGAATATCAGGTAAAACTCGTTAGTTATCATACCCCCATCAAAGATTTTGGGGTAAATAACAGTCAAGGGTGGACCCCTTGTCTCTGTTTAAAATATTGCTAAGAAGTAAAGGCATGTTTGGTCCATTGTCTTTTTTTTAAAAATCCTGCATTTGTTGATCTTAAATGTGTTTTTATTGCAGATATTAATCCATGATATATTAAGAGATTTGTTTTTATATTGAAAGTGTTTTGGAAGATTTCATAAGACATAAAATTAGGATCATCAGTCAGTAAATCATTATTAGTCATCACCCCTTTTTCAATCCAGCTATAATAAATAATCTTTGAGTTTCCTACTTTGATATCTTCATTATTCTACAAACATGTTTTGTTTATACTGTCCTCAGATATTGGTAAAGCCCCCTGAGATTCTGACAAAGCGGTAAAAACTTCATTCCAAAATGGATTTTTAAGTTGTTTGTAGTTTCCTAAATATGCTAATTTGAACAGATTTATTTTTTCTGAGTATGTAAAGAGTCTATAGACATTTTAGCTACTTTTAAAAACTCTACGAATCCATGTTAATTTCAAGCCTTTAATATATGCTGGTATGTTAACCATTTTAAGACCCCCATCACAATATTTTTTTTGAAACTACATCTCTATTAATCTTATCTGGTTTTCAATCCCTAATGAAATTGTATAATTTTGAAGTTAGCTGTTTTAGTTTGGATAGTTTTGGACTACATAAGGTTAAAAACAAGTAGTTTAATTTAGAAATTATTTAAGTTTTCACTACAGTCATTTTACCAATAGGTGTTAAAAGTTGCTTTGACCGACTTTTTAAACAATTTTCAATTTCCTGAAACTAAATGTTATAATAATGATCCTCCATTTCTTCAAGGTTTGTTGGAAAATGAATATCAAGGAGTTTAAACCTGCTGGAAACCCATTCCGATCCCCACTTGACACATATTTTATCTGAACTATGTTTTTCATACCAATCCATACAACTTTTGTTTTGTTTACATTCATTTTAAGCCCAGAGATCTCAGCAAAATGTTGTAAAGTACAAAGAGATGCATCTAAACTTTCTGAAGACCCATCTAATATAAGTGACGTGTCATCTGCATATTGGAAGATGATATATTCAGTGTCATGTATAATAATTCCAGTGATTTCATTGTTTTTCCTTACAAGGATTGCTAGAATTTCAGCACACAGTAAAAAAATATAAGGAGACAATGGATCCCCTTGTCTACAACCTCTTTGTACATCTAAACATTCTGATAAAAACAATTTTGGGTGACACTTGAAGTTATATTTTTATAGAATGTTTTTACCCAGTGTACCATAGAGCTTCCAAAGTGGAAGAATTTTAGAACATTCTCGATGAACTCTTATGATACTGAGTCAACTGCTTTTTCAAAGTCAATGAGAAGGAGTATGCCTGGAATATCATTTTCTTCAGTGAATGACGAAATATCATATATCAATCTTAATACGTTTTCCCCAATATATCTTCCAGGTATAAACCCAGTTTGATCACTAAGAATAAGAGTATTAAGGACTGACTTTATACGTTCAGCAATACAACTAGAAGCTAACTTATATATTACATTTAAAAGAGTTATTGGTCTTCAATTTTTCATAAATGGTCTTGGTTTATCATCTTTTGGAATGCATATTATTATACCTTGTTTTTGTGTGACTGACATTTCCCCTTTATTATATCCAAAATTTATTGACCGATGTATAAATTTGCCAATATCAATCCAAAAAAACCTTGAAAAATTCTGCTGTAAATCCATCTGACCCTGGACTTTTATCATTTTTCATTCGTTTTAAAGCCAACAATATTTCAGACAGAGTTATCTCCCCTCCCAGGATGCTCTTTTGACATCTTCTTATTTCGGTATATCATTAAATGGTATTTCAGTTTCTAAACTCACTTTGTTTAAACATTCAGATTTAGTATATAATTTTTTATAAAATGTTTTTGCTTCTTCTAAAATTTGTGTTTGGTCATCAATGGTCTCATTGTTATCTGTAATAAGTTTTGGAATTGTTTTATTAACAAAATGTTTTGATTCTAAATGACAGAAATATTTAGTTGGTTATTCCCCTTCATCAATCCCCTGCGTTTTTTGATCTTATATAATGACCTTTCATTTTTTCTTGTCTTAATATTCTTAGTTCAGTTTTCTTTTGCTCAATAAGTTCTAAATTGTCATGTGTTTTTATATTTGATTCTAATATTTCAATTTTGGGATAATTTGCTTTCTAATTTGTTTTTTTCTTTTTTTCTGTAAGAGGCATAGGATATAGTTTTACCCCTAATTTCCTTAAGTATTGTTTCCAAAAAAGTTGATCATCAATTTTAAACTGCAAAACACTGTTATCTATATTTTTTATATTACTTGCTTCATAGACTAATATTGCATATTGTTATTTTGTTTTATTTATTGTTTCTTTTATTGTTTGGGTCATATAACAATGAATTGTTGAATTTCCAAAGTCCTTTACCAATAATAAAGTCATTTATCTTAAATTCTAATATCACAGGTGAAAGGTCTGACCTGTAACTGTTCCCAATTTTAACATTTTATTTATTATGGAACAAATTCCTAGAAGCCAGGATTAAATCAAGTCCAGCTTGTTTAAATGGAATGCTTTTACGCCTTGTAAACCGTTTAACATCAGGATTTAATTCTTTAAATGGGCCAACAAGATCATATATAGAACATATATCTAAAACTATGTCTTTTGCTTTTGGATTATTAATATTACAATAATGGTGCGTATCAAGATTTTGATCCTGCACAAGATTACAGTCTCCAGTTATTAAATTCGAATCATTATTAAAATTTTCAAGCATGTCAGATACATTCTTATAAAACTCAGGGTTATCACTATTAGGACCATATAAATTTAAAAAGCTAAGTCTTTTACCTTCCACTTTAATGTCTAATGCTATTAAGTTTCCTTGATTATCTTTTTTAATCTTATGTATACTAAATTCAAAATTAGTATTAAACATAACTACGACACCTCCTTGATTTGATGTAAATAGGTTAAAAATACATTCACCTTCTCATTGCCTTCTGATAAGCATTTCATCATTTTCAGTAAAATGGGTATCCTGTAAACAGTAAATATTATAATTTTTTGCTTTAAGAAAATTCAGAACATCTCTCCATTTCTCAAATGAATTTGACCCTTGGCAGTTATACGAAACAATCTGTAGAACTTTATTCGTATTCATCTTTTAAATTATACACATATGATCATAAATAATTGATATAAAGATAATATACAAATATATTTTGTTCTGTATAACTGATTCAACTGAAATAACACAACAATAAAATTACCTTGCTCCATTGGTAATAATCCATATACATAATGGGAGTGCTTGTTTATCAATAAATATCTAACCAATTTAGTGCCAACAAATCTTATTTAAAAAGAGGAAGTTAAAATTAATACCAATATACACCCCAAACCCCCTCGAATCTAAAAAAAATATCAAGATTAATCCACATAATGTTCAGATAGTAGGAAGATAGATAACTCTATTTCAATTTAGGCTTAAACAACCGTACTAGTTACCTCCCTTTAAATAGTTATGACTGAACTGTTAAATCAGAGTTATCATTAAGCCTACAATGTTATTTTATATCATGCTTGTATTTCCATGTGAAAAAAGAAGAAAAGAAAAGGTAATTCTTTAACACTTAAGGAATATATTAATTGACCTATAGTCTGTTCTAGTGAACACTTGCACCTATTTACAAATACACCAAGGAAATCATAATCTAATATTATCAAATAAAATAGCAAAAACTAAGCTTAATATTGACTAACCTACAAATATTGGTCCTTAATGAAAATTTCATTTAAGGAGTATATGCATAACACAATTCTCGCAAGTCATTAATTTATCAGAAATGTCACACTCCAAAATCACATTGCTGTTTTAATACTGATTTTGCATATGGATAAAATATGGCTGCTGTTGTATTTTTTCAAGATTAACCGACTTTTTGGTAAACAAAATTATAGTATAATCTAATACAATACAATTCAGTTTTAAGATCTATATACATGAGTTACATTTAGATCATTAATTTATTTAAACACTAAATAGTCATAATCAGCTATTTATTTTGCCTTGCGCTTACTTTTATGCACTAAAATGTATATTTACCTATTCGAACTATTGTCACCAAGAATCGAAACAAAGGACAATTTTATTATTAATTATCTAACAGTAGTCAAAATAACATTTTCATTTTTTTTCTCTGATTTTGTTTGCGCTAGTATACATGTAGATCTTATTTTTTCTGTTCAATATTGCTAACAGAAAACATTGCAAAACAAAATATAACTAAATCCAATTACATGTAAACTTAGATTATTCTATATTGCAGGTATTGCAAAATAAGGCTAAATGAATGATTACGTTTCGTTATAAATTTGCAGAACAAACATTTTTCATGAAGTTTGCTGCTGGATATCGTTCCTTGAAGAACAACAATAAGGCTCATAGGCAGCAAAATGTCAGTAAGACGCTCTCTTCATTCATACCTTTGTTAAGTTAAGTTATAAAAAGTATTTTATTTGTTGATTTAAACAGCAACAAATCACAAAATTATTCCTATGTAATTCTTTAGCAACTTTCAGTAACATAGATACATGTAGTAAGCATAGCATAAAAAGCAAAACCAATTAAGCAAACACGCAAATAAAACAGCATAAGAAGCATGTTTAAATCAAAGTAATAAAGCAGCAAACTAAAGCAAGGGAAAAAAGCGAGCAAAACTAAATTTTTCGAACTCTATACTTACAATGGTGTAAAATCTGTAATGTACAATAATAACATAGTTAATTACTAAAGATATTGAACAACATTTATTCACAAAATATAGCAAATACAAAGCATAACAAATGATAGCAGAAAACCATGAGAAAAGCATATGTTTGAATAATATATATATATATATATATATATATATATATTTCAACTAGAAGGTCATCAAGCATTCTTTTATGTGTAGCAGCAAATTTATACCCTCTGGTCATAACATATTGTTTGTCTGTGCAGTGGATAAAGCGATCTAAAATAGGGTCTGGTGGTTAAGGTTTTGAAGGGTCATGTACTCGCTGTGTGCTTTGGCAACTGGAGTATCATCAGCATTAGATTCCTAAATACCTAAGTCACCTGTCATAAAGGTCATGAATCGCTTTTTAATATTTTCAGTGGTTTACTACGGAATCACATATATCAGCATTTTATACATCCACTATTGTTTCTCTAACTAGAGTTGTTTCTCTTTTAATTAGCTCATTTCACTGTCAATGTTTTTCCTCAGCTTATCTAGAGTTTTTGTTTCAAGGGCGTTTAGCTGAAGATCCATTGCACTGACACCTGATTCAAGATCAACATGATCTTGTCTGAGACCCTTGAGCTCATCTTGTGTTTTTTTCTAAGTCTAACTTAACCCTTGACACCTCTGACTTCACTTCGGTTAGCAAGTGTGTGAACTTGGAATCAAGACTATCTGGTTTGTAACGAAACCACCTACTTTAGTATTTAAACCAACTAACAACGATTTAATTTCTGCCAGATTATCACGTGTTGTCATATTGCCACCGTTGAATTGTAAACAAACACTGTACGAGTACTAATCCGCTTAAAATTGTCAAATATAAGTATAAGAGACTGTTAATCCACACACAAGTGATCAAATTATCTACATATTAACAGTTCATAGTCATTTTGAAAGTCTAAAAAGTTGGTTTATTTCACCTCAGATTGAAAATAATGGGCGCAGCCGTTCAAGGGGAGACAATCAACCTTCCTATTCCAAACTTTTTATTATTATTATATACATGATTTTCAGTAAAATTCTTCTTTGCATTGTAAAACTGATATAAAATATTTAATATACTGATAATTAATGTACTCGTAGACGTAGACTCTTACAGGAAAAACTTCAACTCTGATTATAAAATACCATCACACATCAATGACTTAATTCTTCCCATGGGAGCTAGTGCATCACTGTATAACCATCATCACCATATTTTCTACTTTAGCCATGTTTATATGTTGCCAGTTAACAGTTTTCCATTAGGTCCTAATCATGTAAAACTAAAACCAACGGAGGCAATCATCTTGATTACATTAAAATGGTTCTAATCAAGAAGCAAGTTCAGGTGAGGTAACCATCTTGGTTGGTAGATTGGGACACAATTCTGAAAGAAGTTCTCCTAAGGACCAATTCACCAAAGTTATGTGCAAATGGAAGAAGTATTTCATGCATATCTCATAGAGTCGCATGCAAAACTAAGACATACATGAACCGTCGAAGACCACCCAAGATCCGGTCGACCCCGTAAAACAACCACTAGAGAAGACCATTACCTACATCCTCAAGCCAGATTACAGCAATTTTCAACGGCAGTGCAATTGAGAGGTATGTGGTCGATTGGTGGTCGCATAAGTGAAAGAACTGTTGTTTGCAGGCTGCATTGATTTCGTTTGGGTGCTCGTAGACCAGTGAAACCACCAGAATTAACTCGTAGACACCTCCAGGCACGCCTACATTGGTCTAGAATCCATCGTCACTAGAAACTACGGATTTGGAATCGAATTCATTGGTCCGAAAAAATCCGGTACCTGTGAAAGTTTGTGGACGGTCGAACGCGTGTTTGGAGGGAACAGAATACAGAACCGAACAGCAGCAACGTTCATGGAACTACTATATATGGTGGCGTTGGTGTAACCGTGTGGGGCCGCTTTCAAATGACTATAAGTTTTCTTTACAGGTTAATGACGGTACCCTGAATGGTCAAAAATACCGAGATGACATCTTGGACATCCATGTTTTGCCTCATTTTGAGAATCATGCACTAGCAGACAGACCAGTGTTCCAAGATGACAACGCTCGGCAACATCGAGCCCGGATTGTAAGGGACTTTATTGAATCAGAGTCCATTGTAACATTTCCTTGGCCGTCCATGTCACGGGCCATGAACTTAATCGAACATGTATAATAGTACTTTATCGGTCGTTAAATCAATCAGCGACAACCGAAATGTCAAAACCTGAATGAATTTCGCCCTTATCGCCAAATGGCAGAGGTTTCCACAGTATTGGACACGGCGTTTGGTCAGGGGAATGAGGAGCCGTGTTGAACATTTATAATGTAAGCGCGGAGGTTATACCAGATATTAACGATCATAACGTTAAATGACAGTTTATGTTAGTGTTGTGTTTTTGTCGTTTTTGGTCTTGTCCTCGTTGTTCTCCGGAGTTTGTCAGTACTTTTACATTTTCCCTTTTCCTAGAATTCCTTGGTATTTCTTGACACATTTTTAAACAGTATTCAAATGAAACGGAAAACACACAAGTTATTTGATAGCGTAAGCTGTAACTTTACAAATATAATAAAATTGCTTGCAAATTTATTACAACACATAAGAAGAACCGAAACAAACTAACTACATAATAACGGCACCAGAGTGGATGTATGGAATATAAATATAAGTGAAATATTTTTGTTTATAAAAAGCTTCAAATAAGTTGTTATGTCACTGAATTTGGATGTAGAATTTCAAATATTATTTTCAAGACATAGTTTTATTCAAACAAGAAACTGTTTTAACAAATGCAAATGGAAATGGATTGTGTGATAGATGTAATAAATATGAGACTTACCATAATAATACAATGAAATACCCTTACTGTCGGAATTGAATGAGAAATGGATAATTGTATTTTTACAACAAAAGCATTTTAGTTGACTAAGCATAAAGTATATAACTAATGCAATGTTCTTTTCATGATTTTTAACAACCAAAGGAGTTATTTTGAACATTCATAATTTGAATGTTATCTATTTATCGATATTGTTTTTCTTTTCTTTTGTGTTTTTACAGAGTCTTTCAACAAAACAAATAAAATGTATATTCCCACACGGAGTCGATCGGTATTGTTTATATAAGTTACGGGCCTGTATAATATATCTGTTAAATTGACCACTTTTTCAATAAATGCAACTTGAAACAAAATGAATGACGAACAAAGCCTAGTATCACTTTTGTAACGCTTTAAAAAAACTGAAAACAATTCTTTTTATTTATAAATGATTTAATCCTTGTTAAAGAGACTTTATACGTAGTTATTTTGATATGTAAAAGTTTCAAGTTCAGACTTTTGACATTTTAAATTCTGATTGATTGATTGAATGAATAGTGCTTAACGTCTAGTAACAAAAATTTCACACATATTCAGGACGAAAGCATGTTAATGATGAGAAATGATGAATGAACCCTGCTTTGTACTACACTGACACGCTGAGCCGGATTTTTAACGTGCTAGCTCACGAAAGCAACAGTCCGCAGGAAGACATGCCGCTTTATCCAGTCACATTATTCTGACTATGGGCCGAACAGTCTTTGCTCTTACTCTTAAAGGATTCCTGCTTAAATGTCAATTGTAATGTCTTTGTTTCGAACAGGCCGGGGAGCGAACCCACCACCTTCCGCCCTCGAGGAGAGCACACTCACCATTACACCACCGAGGCGGTCTTTTAAATTCTGTTAATGTTCTCCTTCTATTTTTAATTTAAATGATCTTTAACTTCCAGTAGAAACAGAAGATGGAATTTTAACTATTGTAAGAGTAACACATGTAACAAGAAATCACATTTTAACAACATTGAATCTATTGTGAACTCGTGTTGAAAGCACGTTGCATTATGCCTTTTTACTAACCGTCAACGATACTTTACCCTGAATTAACTAAATGAAGTTCTACAACCGAGGGTTTTGTTCAGCCTTTATTGACACTGTCTTTTTTGGTCCTCCGTTGATCAACTGTCACTATAATGAAATGGAAGCGTTGATCACACAACGATATTACAATACATGTGTCTCTTCTAGGGATTTCTGGACTCAATGATAACAAACACATTGTTAACCTAGGTAATGTCTAGTTTTAACATATAATAATGATATCAACCCATTCACATTTACTGGGTATTCATACGTTAGGGTCGTTTATTAACGGCATATTCGTCATCTGAAATGTAAACAAATATGATAATTATTGTAAAGAAAAGATGTTTTGAAAGAAAGCCATTACAGTTGAGTAAGGGAGACTTACAAGTGTTACGGGGTTTAAATGTCTCAGTTGATAAGCTACGTCAGGGCTTGTGCTTCCTATCACGATTTTATTGATTGATGTTGCAGCTGACAAGAAAGCTACTGATCCAAGGATTCCTCAGGGAAATACTAGAGTCATCACAGCGGACATTTTTTGGTCGCCATCATGATGGTTGACCGGAACGAAATATCCATTTCACATGTGACAATGACATTC
>JAULBM010034576.1:0-10971 GCA_032357055.1 Geukensia granosissima
ACTAATCAAAGTGCTACATATCTTCAAAATAAGTTTATGCTAGTGCTACATATCTTGAGAATAAGTTTATGCTCTTTGATTTCAAAAAATAACCATGCAAACAGAAAACAATTAAAGAAATTCTTTTATTGAGGCCGAAATAAACAGTGTATAAAGTGTATAAAATTAACTAGAGTGATGAAATTTTCTTACTGAAACCTGAGACTACTACTATAGTAGTCTCGGCCGGAACCAGGTAGGAAAGTTTTGAAAAAGCAATTGAATTACTTGAAAAAACGCCACGTGACACTGCCCTAAAGTTTTGACCCTTCGAGTGGTTAGCATACGCATAAATGACCAACAGTGTACACATTTGAAACATAGTTTACACTGGATAAATTGTCATTGTATATTGTGGAATATACAAGGGCAGCAATACTTTAAGAATTCTAGATTAAACCTTATAGTTTCAAATCACATTTCATCTTTATCCCCGAGGGCGGCCGGTGTGTAGAAAAAGGCCGTTCGGTTTCTCCGCCTGCAGGCGAAACTCCTGCTACAGAGGCGTCCGATGGTTGGGCGGTAAAATCTTAATTTTAAGGATGTTCGCTGCTGCTATTTAAAATAACTTGATTTTCAAAAACTTATAACTGCTTTTAAGATTTTTCACATTTGAACAAATAAGCAGAAAACATTATGTGAGCACGTTTTTTAGATATAAATTTTGAATATCAAGCAGGAAAATGATTTCTCTTAATTTTTCTCTAGTAGATTATGTTTGTTAAAACCCAAGAAGAAATAACAAGAATTGTATAAAGACTTTTCAGATGGTATTTTAAGAGTGTTTAATGAAATTATGAAAAGAAAAGTGGGGTCACTGGGAAAATATAAATGGTATCAAATGGATGAAACTAGAGGAGTTTGACAAACTGACCAAAATGGCTGAACATGAGAGCAGCGAACATCCTTAAATTCCTGAAAAAGCCCCGTTCCTTGCCTGTATTGCACACGCTTGATGTCTTTCCCGAGAAATTGGGTTGCCTCTTTCGATTTGTTTGGATACGATTACTTCATTGTACAATGATTTTATTTGGTTGTCTTATGTCTTTGGTCTATTTCAACTCGTTGTTTTTGTGTATGTCCTCAAATGGTCTATTCATCGAAATCAAGATTTGGACGTATTAGCATAAGTCATGTAAGTAACTCTCGACTTTCTTTATCTAACAATATAACAAAAGTTTTTTTTTGTATTTCTGCCAATTTCTACTGCATTTTGATGTAAATCTAAAAATATTTGACAATTATTAATTGCATTTCACAGTAGACTGATTGATTGATGTTTAACGTCCAGCGGCAAATATTTCATGCATATTCAGGACGAAAACCAGATATAAAACGATAATCATTAGTTGGATGGATTGTGGGTTTTTAGCCACAGGATGCCATATTGTGACTGTTTGCGTAGGGGCTGGAAAACTAGCCCGAGCATCTGGCCACCTTCGGACCACTCAATACTCAAAGTGGTGGAAAGGTTTCTTTAACGTGTTAAAAGAGTTGAATTTTCCCAACAAGGGGCACGGCGGTATCATTCATTCCCGTGTTTAGAATTTATATATCACGCTCAAACAACTATATTCCTATAGGAGAAATCCTTCCCCTCACGGATAAGCCAAGTAGCCCATTTCTAAACCTCGGCTACTTTCGGGTACGGTTGATTACTTACACATGTCGATCAACCAACGGACGCCCCCTTTGCAGGGGCTCTAAAGCAGGCTTAAAACCGAACGGCCTATTTCTGGGTGGTCTCTCAGAAGAGCAGTAATACTTATCAGAAGTTATTTTTAAAGACGTATCTGTTCGAACGATAATTAAATACAAAATATTCAATAGTAGTTAAGAGATTTCAAATTTTGATTGAAGATAAAAGTCGAACTGATAGCATAATTAATATCGCCATTTCGACACATTTGTAATGTTTTCAAATTTTCAGATCCTAGAAGTTGTGAATATACAATAGGAGTAGATTTCTTTTCAATGAAAACTTTTGAAAGTTCATTAACATTCATTTCTACTTCATTCGCAACATGTTTTGTAATACTGATGTACACTATATTTGAATATAAAGACAATTTTAGACGCCTGCTAGTTTTATATTTTACGTTTTCAGTAGAGAATGTTTCTCATATGCTCCTCGTTGGATATCTCCCAAAATGTGTTTGCTCCGCAGTCCTTATATCAATCATCCGCTGTAAATTATATCCACGTATGAATGATTGTCATTGAAATCATCTTAATTATTACAAAACTACAAAGAGTTTTAAGCTGAAATTTTATATACACTACGAGTTGTAAATGATTTCCCACCAGACCAATGTTGGTGCCGTTCGCTTTTGTAATAATAGAGCTATTTGAAAAATAATATATAACACAATTTTCGTAGAAAAAAGCATTCAAGCTGAGCCATAGAAAAAGAAAAAAACACATTTGCTACATGTACATGTGGACGAAGAGAAATATATGCTGATTATGATGTATTAATTTTGCTCTGATGAGGCTGTATTTTAATTTCACAAAAATGAAACTAAGACACCCACCCTTCATATAAACATCATATTCCCGCTCCGCGTTCGGCATATCGCTCCGTGTTCCAAATACTCGAATGCATGGTGTGTAATGGTGCTCTACCAAATGCTTATTTTATTAAGCTGCAGGCGATATCAGATGAGAGGATTGGATCAGTTATATTGGTCGTGGCTGCCATATTGGATACATATTTTCGCACTCCGATAAAGAGGTAAAACAATTCTATGACGGGTCATCCGTGTACGTTTTCAATAAAGTTAAGTTAAAAGAAGCTGAACAAATGTTAGAAAATTTGTCAGTTGAGTAAACTAAACTAAAAGAAAATGTTAAATGGTTAGCCAGATCAAAACACAGAATAGAAATATAATTAAAACAACAGTTAAAATAAAATTTCCTATATCTAAAATTTTGACCAAAAATAATTATTAAATAAACCATCACACCTTTCTTATTAAGTTAAATTTTCTCTGCAGCCTTACAGAATTTGACTGAAATTATAATATTCCTTTAAGGTCTAAACTAAACTAGAAAAAGCGGTGGCGGACGACAGCCTGTCTGAACTGTGCGTTTTCATCAGATTAAAATCCCGGTAACGATAACTACGCCTTGAAAAGCTGTATTTATGAATTTGAAAGAGATTCATTAGGACCACAATATTAAATTTAGTTCAGATTGGTCCAGTTACATATATGTCAGAGTAGTTGAAAAACTAAATTTCCCAAAGAAATCTAACGGTATTTAAGCAAGTGTGGTGTTTGTTTGGCATCATCAGAACAAGGAAAGAGGCCAATCTAATGTAGGTGGTGGCAGCAATATTGACCCAATATTTGTTGCCTAATTATTGCTTGAAAAGTTGTTTAAAATGTTTATTTCACATCTGGTTGCATGTTAAACTATGTCTGTTTGTGGTGGTCATATGACAAGGACATTAGAAACATAATTAATCAATTTTCTTAATTTGAAATTCGGACAATATTTGGAGCAATTCCACCGGTTACAATCATAGTGGATGACGTCTCGGAACGCCAAACATCGTTTGGAAAGGTTGTCGACTTTAGAACAATTTCCTGAAAATTTGACTCAAATAAGTCCAGCAGTTTCATAGAAGTTGAAAATAGCAACACTCCTGGGACCCAATGTTAAATAAAGTCGTTATGACCAAAGTAATTGCAGCCATATTAAGAAACCAAACAAATATTTAAAATCTGAAAAGGACGTTTTGAATGTCAGGTTGACATTGGCCTTGTTGTTTTATTGACATGATATTTGAACGATGATTGACGACAGACGTCACATGACAAGGGAGATGGTCTATTTGACATTGAAGAAGAAAATTAAAATTTACAAGAAAAAAATTAATTTGCCAGAAAGACACAATCCAAATCTTTTCTGGATTGTCCAGTGCATAGTTTTTCGTTAAACTGTTTAATGACTTTGTGTATTTTTCTTTTCTTTTCTGTTTTCTTTTGTAATTGCACACATACATGTGCAAATTTATTCGTGTGTTTTTGGTACTTTAGAAATAACCTTGACAAGCGACAAATATAAGATATGTTCTCTTTAAACGGGAATTATAGCACACCGTCAACCAATACATGGAAAGGTCTTTAAAGATAAAAAGCAGTTAAAAAGCGCAGCCCACATAGTCGAGTTGCAATCTGTCTGATTTAATTTGTGTATTTCTTTTAGACTTACCAACAATCCGGCAGGCAATTTCCTTGTGTCTGAGGTGTCGGCCCCTATTTTCTTCAGAAGAGAATCATATCATGATGATATCCGCTAAACTTCATTTAGCTATGTGTTTGTATTGGAAAGGAATAGGGTCGTTAACCCACATTTTGGCTGAATAATTTGACTTTAGTACAGTACAGAACACCCATGTGATGTGCATACTTCAAATAGACAAGACAATTTGGAAACAAATTTGAACATAAAACTAAAACAAGAGGAATAAAGGCTTGGAATTCACAAATTTCTTTACATAACAGGAGCGGGATCAGGTGCTCCGGAAGGGTAAGCATCCCCTGTGTTGAGCGCAACATCCGTTGCGGAATCCTTAAACTCTAATCCGCGTTAACGTCAATCCGAGAAGAGGTCAACTTATTGTTGTATTATCGGTAACAGGTCAATGACTAGTTAAGTTACACTGATGCTTTATACATAAAATTTTAGAAAGAACGTATTCAACCTTGATTTGATGTATTTTGTTGTAGTAAAAGGATTTCGAAGATACCAAACGGGCAGAGAGAAATCGTTAAGTCGGAAGACAGACAAGATCATGGCCAACAAAATGAAACAAAAGACAAATATAGAACACACAACATTTATGCAACAACAGCAATTCTCTCTTCAGAAAATCATGATACTTGGAACAGGCACTAGAGTATCGAATCAACTGCGAAACATAAATCCCGAAGACAGGGGAAGCAGGAATACTGCCACATAAATACGGGAAGTTTACAATAGGAAAGTTGAAAAACACTCCTGGGACCCAATGTTAAATAAAGTCATTATGGCCAAAGTAATTGCAGCCATATTAAGAAACCAATCTTTAAAAGGAAATTTTGAATGTCAGGTTTACATTGTCCCTGTTGTTTTATTGACGTGATATTTGAACTTGAATGACGACAGACGTCACATGACAGGGATGACGCGAACCTATAGGGCTACAAAGGTAAACAATAAGGCGTTAATGCCAAGTAGACTTTACCAAATATTGATAAGAAGCTTCCAAATACAAATACATGTACATTGCCGGAAAATGTCGAATTTATTTGTTCGAGCTTTAGAATAGGGTTACCTGTCGCGAGGCTTCGCCGAGCGTTTTGACTTGTTTCGCAATTTGATATACTACGGCAATGTACATGTATTGATTTTATCCTGCAATTCTTAAAAGGTAAATAAATGGACGATTTTATTTCTAAAATTGTTGAATCGTTTCATCATTTCTACTTTTCCTAAGAACGCGAACGTATTTGAAGACACCAGTCAGCTGGATTCCAAATCTAATATTCCGGATCGCTCATAATGCGTTGGGATAATCGGAGACAATGTTATGCTACTATACGCGTACCACTTTGCTATATTCGTACACTTCCCCGGACGACATGTGTCGCCTGCTTTCTATTTGCCTAGAAAGCAAACATTGAAGGCAACAAGTCTGGTTAAAATTTCAGTTGAATGGTTATAAGGAGTAGCGGATTACAAATTAGTATCCCTCCTTACTGCAAGTCAAAATTGCAGTAAGAATGAACAGAACTGAGTAACTGGGAAAATAAAATAGGAGGTGCAATACTACATTTATGGATGGAGTGTCACAATATCTGAAAGTTTGTTAAATTTCTATTAAGTGGTTAAGAATGGGTGGCAGGTTGGAAATGGTACCCACCTTTTTCTCAGTGCATTTTGCAAGTCAAAAATGCAGCCAAAAGTTTGGTTCTCGTTTGTTGAATGTTTAAGCAGGAGTAGCGGATTAGATATTGTTGACCCCGCCATTATCAGTATATTGTTAGTCCAATTTGCACAAAAAATTTACTGCAATGAATTCCTGGAGATAGATAGGAGTTGCAATACTCCCTCTATTGATTATGATTCTGTTGTAATTTGGTTCATTTATTTTGAATGTTTAAGAAGGAGTACCGGATTAGAAATCGTTGCCCCCCTTTTAGCATATTGCAAGTCAAAATTGCGCAAGGAATTTACTAGAATCCAGGGGAAAATAAAAAGAGGTGTAGTACTACGTTTATTGATAAAGAACTTGTGAAAATGTCTTTAATATCTTTTGAGTGGTTGAGGAGAAGAAGCAGATTAGAATAGTATTTTATAAATCAAAATTGCAGGAAAATTCAAAATATTGATAGTTTGAAAAATGAAATAGGAGGTAAACACTAGACCTCATAATAAAGAATCTGTGAAAGTTCGGTTAAAATCCGTGCAGCGGTTTAAGAGTAGTAGTAGTGGATTAGAAAGTGTGTCGCCGAGGACGCGGACGCAGGACGACAGTGGCCCCTACCTGTAGCCCTGCTAGAAACAGGCGACATAATAAAATGCTTAATTGCAGGATAAATCATATTATTAGTATTAATGGGGGCCCCGCTGCAAATTTGTTGACGTCTGATAAAATGGCAGCAATTGGTTTCATCTACCTGTTTCTCCCCGAAAAGGTTGCCACAGTCCTTATTTTCGCTAACCACCTCTTATTTTGGAGATATTGATATGTTGAGTAAATGATCCATTGTCAGCAAAAAAAGGTTATTAGAGTCAGTCAGAAAAATATCCCACGGTTATTTTCATTCTTTCATCCATGTCAAATTAATAGCCTGATCGTCAAGGTAAAATAATCATCAATTTCAAACCACAATCAATAAGGATACATATAAGCATTGCCTTTGTTTAAAGAATAAAATAAGATCCTATGCAGATCAGTATAGAATTATTATAAAACAACAGCTTCATGGTAGGATGCAGTTACGTCATAGAAAATATAAAGCAGATATCGTTTTCTTGAAATCAACATTTTAGATTTAAAATAAAGACTTCTTAATCTTTGTCAGAATACAATCAACTAGACACCAATCAAAACCTACAAGTTTCGCAGCATCTACAATCCAATAAACTTCTGGTGAAAGTCGATAGTTTATTTCGTCGAATTGAACAGAAAAAAAAAATCACTTCAGCAAATACTGAACAATAATTTTTAATCTGCAATCAAAATACATCATTGCAACTTGTAAACATATATGAACAATTCTGCAGTGGATTCATATTACAAGGAAGTGCAATGTATTTAATTTGATTAATTGTAGGACTGGGGAATATTTGTATTACAATAAATAAACTACTTAAAATGAAACTATTGCACATCACTGCTTATATATAAGATATAATATTCAATCTTCTTATTACACTGACAGAAAATAGAATCTTTTAAAACTAGCAGAAGACAGCAGCATGTTTTGTTTACCTGATAAGACATGGCTTAATTTCATGTTGGCTGGTTGCATCGATTTTTTTGTGTATTTCAATTTTGCTGTCTAACACAGATGCCATGCACATTGTTAAAACCTGACCCAATATAACTTAAGACAGGTCTTAACTGCCAGCTAACCAGTCACATCCACCCCGTCTGCAACATTAGACATACATGTATCGTCCGGACATAACTGCTAAAAAAAACCACAACCCAAGGACACCCCCCAGAATTTGCTTGTTGCAGAAAAGCATGGTAGGATGCCGTTACGTCACGGTGGATATAAACCAGATTAAGTATTTAAGTGACAGAAATATTTAACCTATTTTTTAAGCTCAATGGCCTTCGGCTATTACCGTCACTTGGTGTCAGTCGTCGTCTTTAACATTTTGAAAAAAAATCTTCTCTTCTGAATGTATTTTGATGCAACATTGTATGAATGTTGCTTAGGGTATTCTGCACAAAATTTGTTCTTCGATTTTTGATCCTTTGTAAAACTTGGCTGCCGTTACCAAAAAAAAAAAAAAAAGAACATAGGGGACTGACCGAAGAATTTTGCATATATCTCAAAAACGGTTCCCCCGAGGGCGGACGGGATATAGAAACAGGTAGTTCGGTTTCTCCGCCTGCAGATTGCCCCTGCTATAGGGGCGTCCGTTAGATCGACCGGAATGTATAAAAACTCGAACTCCCCTTCTCGAAGGTTGTGCCGGGGAAAGAATTGGCACCAGGTGTCTCCGTCCTGAAGGCACTAGTCCTCTAAAAGGGTCGTTCCTGATTGTGGGGGATGTATAAATTCACAATCCGTCAAGAGGGAGACGTTAAAGAAGCCCCGTGTTTAGGAAATGCCACGTCTTTAGTACGTTAAAGACCCCTTGTAACAGCTCATTTTGAGTGGTCAGTAGGCAGCCAGTAACGAGTCTAAATTTTCCGCCCCTATCCAACCCGCAATTTTTCCAGTGGCAGTCTAAAAGTCCCTCCCTTACCGGTCCCTTTGTTACAGTCGACATATTGATTTATTGTTTGCTAACTTGTTTCCATCCTGAATATGCATGATATATTTGCAACTGGACGTTAAACTACAATCAATCAATCAATCAATGGATATCCAATGTTACAAATATTTTCCTTAATATATACAATATTTCACTGAGTTTAACATGAAATTGGAATTTGCGAATAACATTAACAATAACATTAAGGTCCATTTGCGAATATCCGAATGAAAAAACGTAAACAAAAGGAGAATAGAATTCCATTTTTAGTTCCATTTTCTTTCAGAAAACAATAGAACATTAAAAGGAAAATGAAAACTACTTGATCTTCACGTAATCAATCTATATAACCCCGTCGGTCATTTAATTACTTGTTACCTCAATATTGCTTTACGTTTTTGTGTTTGATACAGAACAAAAGTTCCTTGGTAACGATTCATAAACCGAAAGTCCAATTTTAAGATCTTTATGTATTCTGTCGAAGAAAGACAATGAGTGAAACGCGAAGGAAATGAACTAGAGGAATTGGTGAGAGCAATTAGGTCGTTAATACAAATACATTTTACACTACTGACCAATAAAATGACTAAAGAAATCACGGTCAGTCATTCCGTATCTGCTGAGTACCAAATATTTCTGTAAATGACTGTCAAAGTGTTTGTATGACTGTAAAAGATGTCACAGTCAAACATTTTGTCCATGACAGTTAAAAGTTCCAATCACAACCTTTTTGTAAACTGTCTCAAACATATTTTGGCTGACACTTATAGATTTTGACTGTGCCAACTCTTACTTCGGTTGTGACAGATATAATATGATCATGACAACATTCACTGAGTTTTCACAAATAACTTGTGAGTGTGACAGTCCTTACCTGTGTTGTGATGGACACAATTTGTCCACTACAACCTTAGATGCGTTTCAACAAAGATGTTTTGCATGTGACAGTCCATACCTGGGTTGTGATGGACAAAATTTGACCAATACAACCTTTGTTGCGTTTTATATAGTAAATTTTAACTGTGACAGTACTTTATCACTGTAGTGAACAGCAAATATCTATGAAAGTAATTTAATAAGGTTTTGGCAGCCAGATATTTACTGTGGCAACATCTCTTCTTTAAAACATATGGTTAACAATCGAATATTATATATTATGAAATTTTATTCCCGCTTTCAAAAAAGGTTGCAGTTCTATAAAATATTTGAAATGTTTTTTTTTTAAAGTAGTAAATGGGCACCGTTCAGCCCGGATTTTTCGGGTGGATTGAAGGTCAGATGAGGATTGGACGTGACGTCACCGGAAGTGACGTGAACTGGAAATGGCGTCACGGGAAGTCACATGACTCGGAAGTCACATGACGTCATCTATGACGTCATTGTTTTCCAGCGCTTTTCGGTTTTTCGGGAATTCTCAGGTATGTTCGTGAATGTTCGAGATCTCTCGGATGTTTTGGAGGTGGGGGCGAAGCCCTTGTATGAGGGATGGATTTCTGCGCATGCGCGAGCAAGAGCACGCCATTTTTCCCGCGCTTTTTCGGATTTTCGATGTTTTTCGTAGTGTCTTATGGTTTTTCGAGATGTCTTTGGTGTTTTGGAGGTGGGGGCGTTGCCCTTGTAGTAGGAGTAGAACTTAGCGCATGCGCGAGCTAAAGCGCGTCATTTTTTCCCGCGCTTTTGGTTTTTTCGGGAATAGTCGGGTATTTTCGTGCATGTTCGAGATCTCTCGGGTGTTTTGGAGGTAGGGCGAAGCCCTTATCTGGAGAGTCGACATCTGCGCATGCGCGAGCGATCTTTTCGTTTCTGTTGTTGTTTTCAAGGGACATCACTCTATTTTCCCGCGCTTTTTTGTTTTTTCGGGAATTGTCGGGTCTGAACGTGGATGTTTGAGATTTCGATGGTGTTATGGGTGTAAGGGCAAAGCGGCGCTGCCGCTGCCGCTGTTTTTTTTTACATTGTTAGAGGTGGAAATACTTACAATGGGAACGAAAGAGCAGCGGCAGCGGCAGCAGTAATAGTCTGGATTATACATTGTTGATTCATCTTTATTAGTCAGAATTATAAATTGTGAATGTAACATAGCATAAATTGTTAAGTCGCATAGATATTTCCAAATATCTTGTCAGGAACTAGAAATAATTTTGAAGATACATTGTAAGTTCATCTCTGTAGGTCAAAATTTTAAATTTTAAATGTAAAATAGAATAAATTATTAAGTGGCAGAGATCTTCACCAGAAATTTTCCAAAATTTTTATTTTATTTATTTTATTTACATGTTTTTCAAATACTTCCTCATACAGAGGATTGAAAACACAGTCGTAGGCGGGATTCGAAGGAAAAGCCTTCAACTTGGTTAGGTATTGCAAACCAAGTTTAATTCGTCGATTGTATAGTGAAGGTTCATTTGCCTCCACATATAAACTTTCAACAGGGGAGGTGCGAAA
>JAULBM010034587.1:0-20791 GCA_032357055.1 Geukensia granosissima
GCACTATCCATTAGGGCCATCATGGCCAATCATAGTTTAATATTGGACCCTCTGGGAATTTGCCACCATGGCCAGACGTTGCCAAAACAACTTTGAGTCAGGTGAGCGATTACAGGCTCCTTGGAGCCTCTAGTTTCTACTCGCTTTTGTTTTAATACTTGTTATAATGTTTGGATATCTGATATTTTGTTTCTAATGATGATGGGTTAAGCCGTCAAAGTGTATATCTATAGCATAACGAAATTCACAATATTTATTGAACATTGGTAAAATTGTGTTTTAGTCTCTGCAGGTGAACACGGGGTTCTTGATAGGAATCAACAACCCAGTCTCAGACTTATCTGACATGAAATTTATCAAATAATGTTTAACAAAAATTTTAAGCACTGAAAATACAGAAGGGCTTTTAAACAGCTGTCCCTGCTGCTGTATTTGATATCTCAGTTTGATTTGTTTTGGTTCGAGTACTTTTGTTGTTTGTGCATGTAACATCAAAATTCACCATATTATTACGTTAACATTTGTACACTGTATTTTGTTGAAATGATTTTAAATATAATGTTATGTTCTTCACATGCAAATACTTCACTTGAATCTGAATCCAATTAACCGTATCAAGTTTTAGCCTGTAAATTTACTTCTTGTTACATATTTCTTGAAATATATTCTGAATTATACCTTCGTTAAAAACCTTCAGGGGAATGAGCAAAACATGTCCGAAAGCCGAGCTTGTAATTTATAAATGATAAATTCATTACACCCACCTTATTTTTTTATGTTACGTATTTATTAGAAGCTCAAATGAAACCATTGTTTTTTTTAGTAAAAATGAACTAATTCTTCATTTAATGTAGGACGTTTGTGAATGAAGTGACCAAGTATACACGCCAAAAATTTGATCTTATATCGTAAAAAAATGTTTTTTAAATGAAATATATCATCAATATTTACGACTGGAAGATATATTTATAATTGTAGCTTACAAACTGATTTTTCAAAGGTTAATGTTGAAGATCTTTAAATGCGATTGAAAATCCAGTCAAAATTGCGTGTAGTCTTCCAGTAAATCAAATATATCCCCTTCATCATTTTAAAGCCTCGAGTATGAAGCATAATCATATATATTTTTTTACAGCATTTTCGTTTGATTAAAGAAGAACGTGACAGAGAAAACAATATAAATAAAATATATCTTGACAATGATATCGAAATGATCTAAATATTCTGTGGTGTATACGCCTGTTCGTAAATACATCAATTCATCCCTGAAGGACTTGTTTGTTGTTTTTTGTTTTCGTAAAAATTTTGAGTGCGGGAAAAAGTACTGTAAAAGGCTAAAAACTGGTTCACTGTTTATTTACCAACTGCAAAGCCAATGCTGATGGCTTATAAATCGAAAGTAATAACCACATAAATCAATAATATTTCAGAACGAAAGCAACTATTGTATATAAAAAATGTAAGTTAACTGCATAAGAAAAAAAGTGACACGAAGCAAATGTCAAAGAAACCGGAGATTATATTCAAAAAAGGCTTAAACATGATAAAATGGTCAAGACCCTGGGTCTCTTCAAAAAGGCTGGATAATCACTCGTTAAGGATGGGCTTCCAATTACAAATAAATAAAAAATGCACATGTAAAGCGACGCATTCTCAAAAAAGCTGTCAAGCACAGCAATGCCGACGGTCAAAAAAATAACTGCCCGAAAACAAAAAAACACCAACAGACTAGACTTTAAACAGGTGTACATAATTCTAGCTTTAAGATTGCAGAACCATTCCTTTTTCTTGTGACCAACGCCATGAAGAAAAAAAACTTCAAGGTTCCAAGGCACCAAATGATATTCATCAACACGTTAAAAAATAATAAAAACTTGATTTTAGTATGCAACGGTCAAAAAATGAAACCAGAGCTTTCTTGGGTTTAGCAAATACCGTAATTTACAATGGGAAACAAAAATATCGTTTGGAGAAAAAATCAACGGAAAATTCGCACAATAGCAAGCCCTTATAAAGATTGTGAAAACAATTTATTTAAAGTTTTAAGTTAAGGATATTCGGCCACAAGTTGGTTATCACGCTTGGTTCAAAGGCAAATTTCATGCATGTATTGCTACGTGGAAATCCCAAACAATCGTTTGAAAAAAAATCATCAGTATAGAAGTTGCACATTTTCATTAAATTATCAAGAATCAAGTTAAACTAAATTTATTGCAGAGGTAAAAGATTTGGAATCATAAAATACACATGTAGCAACCAATAATTGCTACTGAAAAACCCAAAATTATGTTTTTTCAACAAAATAAATAAATACTTAAAATAGCATATTTTCAATGACATTATATGATAAACTCATTGAAATTGACAAAGAAGTTTCGAAGAAGTAGTGATTATGAGGTGGGTAGAAATGGCAAATTCCATGTTATGTTCTTGGGACCCTAAAAAATAAAACGTGCGGAATAACAATTTTAATTATTTTAACATCATAACATATTTGTACAGGTGCAGTGGGTACAATGTATTTGTTCATGTAAAAAGGAGTGGTATTCCGTTCGTGTTAAAGGAAATTTATCAAATGATGTTATCTCCCCTTAAAGTCTTTACCGCATTTTATATTAAATTGATGTTTAAAAATATAATGTTTAATGGTAGTTCTTGTAACTGACAACGTCATTGTATGATCTCATTAATTGACAATTGCGTCTTACGTAAGTCAGTGCGATCTTGCAGATAAAAACAATAGGAGATATTATAAGGTTTCTAAGAAATAAAATGACCGCCAATATCCTATTCTTTAATAAATGACATATACATTGTTGAAAGGTAAGGCACGGAAAACCGTGAGTTAATCTCGTCCTATACTAATGTTTTACTAGAAATAGTCCGGGTAATGTCCAACTTGTTTTTCTAACGAATGCCTGCCCGCATAAGACGACAACGTTTCATTTTGCAAATATTTAAGTCAAAAAAATAAAAATTTTTGACGTTGTGGCTATTAAATTCCCGGGCCTCAACCTAGCTAGCCACTTTTATGATTTATTGTTTGATAACTTTTTCTCGTCCTGAATATGCATGAAATATTTGTCACTGGAAGTTAAACAGTAATCAATCAATCAATCAAAATTACATGCAAATCAGTTAAAAATATTATTCAAAGACGGATATTAAAAAGCATTTTGACAACCACTTTTGTTGTTTCACAAAATCTAAAATTTGTGCCAAATATTGGGCTTAACATACCTACTACTTTGATAGAAAAAAAGGTACAGACGAACTGTACACTTTGATTATATATTGCACTAAAATAAATGTCCTAGCTTCAAACAGAATATCTCACGATATTGGATATGAGATTTGAATTTCAGGCGACGAACTTTTTGTGAAAATATGGATATATATATTTGCAAAATTTATCAAAGTATTACTAGAATCGTCCTTTACTAGATTTTACAGAAATAAAACTTAACAGTCCGTCCTCATATATAAATAATACACAGAAAAACATGACGACAGAAAACATATTTGGAAAAGAAGAAAAAAACGAGAGGTAAATCAAGAAGATAAACTGGAAACAAACAGATGATGAAAACCTGATCAACAGAAAATAAACAGTGAAAAAATACCAAAACAATAAACAAAACAAAAAAATAGCACAAAAGTTACTTAAATTCTAGGTAGAGAATACATAATTTGGGAAACTCGGGGATTTCTGTTTCTTTAAATACTCGTCGTTTTGCTATTTGACGATGTAAAATAACAAATTAAATACAATTTTTCATTAGGAAATACAAGTTTACCAATGCTGAACAAATATTGGAAATTTGATTTTGCTGTTCAATGAGTTACCGCTCTTCGACAGCATTTAATCCAAAACATAAAAAGACCATGATCCAAACATGGGAATTAAATTAAGCATATCCAAAACAAACCCAAGTAGGCAGCTGAATCCATCGGAAAGGAAATAGGGAATTTCCGTTAGAAGAACTGTTACCTTATCACAAATAGTAACAGTATAAGTTGTTTTCTTTTGCAGTTGCACTGTCGTCAATGTGAAACAATCTGGATCTTCTGTAATGTGTTCTTTGAACTTGTATTATTTATATTCGTGAATTAAGATTTGCTTGTCTTTCGGAGAATATTGACAAGTTATATGTTTTACAGTGCACTTACCCTAGTGCTTTAATGTCAAATGGTATTTTGAAATTGGGTGATTACCTTTAAAATTCAGAAAATGAATATGTTGATTATGTTTACTTGCACATCCCAGAAAATATCTTGTTTGACTGATTATCAAAAACGGTTAAAAATATCAAATGTTTTATTACATGTATTAGGTTGAGAACTTGATAAGTCCAGCTTTTGATTGTCTGTAAATGCACATGCCAAGTATAATGTTCTCATTTGTATTTGTGAAAGTCTTTACTTTAATGATAAATATATTACACTAATTCTTTAAGTGAGAAATTTCAATGACATTCGCATTAATATGTTCTATATATAAATATATGATTATTGTTCTCTGTTATAAACTGCTACTTTGAATTTTGATAACAAAAGGCTGAAATTTGAGCCTTTTTACTTCAAGTTCTCTTTTGCGTCATTGAAAAGAAACATATCAGATCAAAAGATTAATGTTATTCTGTTTGAGAAGCAAGTTCAAATAGGCAGTCTTTATCAATACCAATGATTTTCTTGAGAAAAATACCAAATATGTAGAAGAGTTGAAACCAAACAATTATGAAATCTATACTTAATGAAAAGTTAAGACGTGGCTTATATGTCAAGATCACGCTACATTTGATCAAGCAGACAATACTAACATCTAGAGGTCTCCACATGTTTCATATACGTGACACAAAACAGGAATTGTGGTCATAGATTTATCTTTGTGTTATATGATTTGTATCATATTCATTCACTCTTCATGTAGGAATCTTTCATTAGAATTTCAATTCTACTATTTTTACATATTTTTACAAAGGACAATTAGTGTTGATATAATATGCGAACGCATGTTAAACGCTAATCCATGTACTATGCCTGTAAAAGAGGTCTTTGAAAAATCATGTGATAATTAATCGGCGTGGTTTTCTCACTTTGACTGACAATAAACCTTCAAATAATTTATAATAACAATAATATTGTGTAATCCGTGTAATATGGCAAAACATGTCCAAGGTTAAAAGGCATAATGCTCTTCCCTCCGGGTCGTGCATTATGGCTTTAAACCTAGGGACATATTTTGGACTAAATCGCTCCGACTACAAACGGTAAATATTATATATTAAGTGACGGTCAAAATAACCAAATGTAAATAAATATAGCATTGAAAGTGAAATGATAAAAATGGCTAGTGGAGTATTAATAGTCAGTAATTCAGCACTCAGTCCCAAAGGTTGTAATTTCAAATGACGACTGGTATGAAATTCCAACGCAGGTAAATAGGTTGTGTAGTCCTGAAAATGCCGTTTTCCTTTTTCCGAAATTATCAAATAATAAGAAAAAATTTGGAATATGTTTCAGAAAGACACGATCATATCTACCGTATGTTTATAAAAGATATTCAAAAGCAAAATTAAATGCATGTAAAACGCTTTCTGGATTTACCTTCATCAGACCAAAATTGGTAAAATTGGTCACAAGGGCAAACATTGGCAGGACCAGTCAAACTTAATGAATTTTAGTCCCTTTAATGGGCCAAATGATGGAATATACGTTTCCCGACGTAATGAACACAAGAAACCAAATATCAAGATAACAATCGGGGCATTTTACAGATTACAATGTATGAAAGATGTATACTGTATTTTGCCAACATACATCGTTCTTAGATATTAATATAAATAAGAGCATATAACTGAAGCATGAGGAAACTTTCTCATACCTCCACACAACACAAGAGAAAAACTCCGTAATAGTATTAAAGTACAAAATAACCAATGTTGAATAAATATAGAGAATTTAGGTATGCTATATTTACTTTTCAAAGATCAACTTTTCATCAGTAGCTTTAGAACAAAAAAAAAAATGTAGGCAACAATATGGAATAAATGCCAGAGAGACACGTAATGTAAGTTTAAAAGAATTATCAAAAAACAAAATGAAAATGCGTGTAAAGCGCTAGTCTTCACCTGAAACTCTAGGAACCATAATTTGGAAAATCAGCAGAAACATTATGATACCTACACAAATGTAGAACTTTACATTCATAGACCAAAATCTGCATGACGTAATGAACGCCGATAAGCCAAATATAAAGATTTCAATCATAGAATATTACAAATTACTATGTTGGAAATAAGTAAACTGTATCGAGTTTGTCTTGTCCATCTGGACTATGAACTTTTGATTTCTCACATGAATATTCTACATTGGACTTTCTTACATACATTCCAGTACCTTAAATAAGAGAATATCTCAAGCACGGGGAACATTCTTACGCTTTCCATACAGCACAAGAGAAAATCTCAGTAATAATAAAGAAAGAAATGATATTTTAAATTTCTATTGATTTTCAATTTTTCGATGTAGTATAAGTAGACAATATTGGAATTTAATTGCGTCTTGATTATAAAAGTAATTTTCTTCTGATGTTTTTGGGAAGCAGTGCACACCTGCTATTTTCTATGATTTAAGAATCGTTCATGTCGATTTAATTATACTCATTTTTTCTATGAAATCAAATTTCTTTTTCTCCATTTAATTATATTTCTTTTTCTATATTTAACTATATTTCTTTTGTTAAACTAATCCAGTCAACAATATTTGAACGATGTTCGTAATTTGAACTTTTGATGAGTGTCTCGCAGACAATCGCACTAGATTTTCTACGTCTATATTAGTTTTCAAAGTATGGCATCTTTACTTATCCTGGAAGACATGCCCAACAAGAAATATTTTGAACTTCTGACAGCTGAATTGTTTATAAAGCTATTTTCAAGCTAAAAATATATATTAAAAAAAAAGGTTCAGCACAAATTTACCATTTCAGAATTGGTACATGTAAGTCTGACTTTTTCCTGCAAACGGATATATAAAAAGTTGTATATTTACTGTTTAAAAAAATACTTCCAGAATTGTACTGTAAAATCTGTAAATCCATTATTGTACGTTTAACAATTCCGGTACCTCCAGTATTGTGCTGACAATAGTTCTAGAATATCCGAATATACAGTTTTGTAAACAATTCTTAAATGGTAAAATACCGCTTTTTTATTTAAAAAAAACTAGAAATGCCAGAACTGTGAAACGAAATTCTGGTTATGCCAGATTTTTTCTTTCACAAATCTGAAATATCAATTTTTTGGATTCCTGTAGAATTCTACATATTTAAAATTGTTTTTGGTACATTCTGAGATTTCCAGTATTGTTAAGAATTCTGTGTTTTTAAATAAAGTGTCAGCTGTATAGAATCTGTCTGTTTATTTTTTAAGTGTAATTTTATTAAAAATTTTAATGAAAAAAGCATTTGTTTTCCAGTTTTTGGTCACAAGACTTTAAAAACACACGGACTCGGTCTTAATTTTTACAACTAATTTTTTTATTTCTACATTGAATGCAAACAAAAACACTTTAAAGCTTATTTATATAAATTATTCTGAAAAAAAAATATGAAATATGTCAGGAAGATACGATTCACATAGACTTTTAACAAACATCGAAAAAGGGAAATAAAATTGCGTTTTAAGCGCCTTTTTTTTATTAACCTTCATAAAACACGCTAGGGCCAATAAAATGGAAAATTAATTATTAATTATTAAAAAATTAATAAATTAATAAATTAATTATTATTATTAATTATTTCTGTCTGCCCCTTTGGTATCTTCGAATTCCTTTACATTAATGGACCAAATAATGAAATGATTATGCAACGCCGGTAGTGCAAATATAAGGAAAACAATCAGTTTTATTTCAGTAATAACTGTTTCCTTAAACATACATTCCAGTAACCAAAAATAAATAACAGCCAACAACTAAATCGCAAATTTTAAAGAACTGCTTTTTATTCAAAGGACAAGGGTCGTTACATGACTTTTTTGGCCGAGAATTTGGCTAACATGAAAAAGAGGCTAACATTTTGTATTTCAACAGAAAATGTTACATTCTTGTTGAAATGGTAGATGTACTTGAAAAGTGAATAGACCCTTTCGTTACCCTCTTTCAAAATTGTATCCAACGCATGTCCTTTTATACTTGTATCCGTTCACTTCAACCGCCAACCATTCTTGTATCCAATCACTCCACCCGAGAACCAAGATTTGAAATTTAGTCGAACTTAATTTTACATGGGACCCTTGAAAATTCACAAAACAATCTACTTGTTTGGAACGCAAAATCTGGGACCAAAGTTTGGTAGAATGATCACTAGATTGGTCCCTTTTAGAGCGTTGTCCGATGATCATCACTAAGGACTATATTTCGCTTTCTTATGAGGTTTTGGGTCAGAATTGGTCTAGAATTTGCTTTTGTAGACATTAAATCGGAATAACATTTTGTATGAATTATTTTATGCAGAAGAAGACTGGACTTACACATAGTCTTAAAATTACAATAACCAAATTTGTTGATTTTAGGCTCAGATATTTGTTTGACATTTCCGACAAAATTGTCACCACTACTTTTATCCCCATGTCCAAAAACAACAGAACTGAAACTGTGAAACTGCATATTATTTCTTTTAACTTCATGCTTTACATCAAGGCATTATTTTAAATTTGACAAATCATATTTAGTTATGGGCAGATGTCGTGAAAATCTACGTTGATTTAAGTATGAAGGACAAATTTTTATGCAGATTTTAGAATTTGTCACATTACAAAATAACACAAAGCCATAACTGTTGTTTATATCACGAATCGAGTGCTGCATCAATTGTCTATATTGAGCAGCCTCGGAAGACCATTAAAAATCGGTATTGGGTATTTGTCATAAAATGTTTAGTTTAATATTTAATTTTTTCGTAAGAATCATATTTTGTTCAGAAAATCTTAGATTAAGTAAAATTTTTTTGCCTTTTAAAACAACGTTTTCATCCTCCCACGAAAAGCCTGTAATTGCACAGTTCACCAGTCTATACTGAGTCACAATAAACAATATACGGAACGTTTTTTGGAGAAAAGGTTATATGTTTCTTTCAAAATATTTTAGCAAAATGAAAAGTAAAAACAAACGCTTATTAGTTGTGAAAAGTATAGAAAAAAGTTATGTGTATGAATATCCATGGGGCAGCCATCCAAAACGTATGAATCTCTTAACTTCTGGAGGTTGCTTTAAGGCCTTCAAGAATGGACACATGTCCACATTCTAGTGCAAACTGTGGACCCCCCTCCAAAAAAATAAAGATATTTGAATATAACAACAATCAGCAAGTATGTAAACAATACAAAACATGTAACAATAAAAAGTACTCGCTGTTTCTGGCAATTATAATCCAAGCACAGTTGATTCTCTCAAGCTAAGTCGTCAACCAAAACGCGTCTGGTTGCATTTAGTGTTAAATAGCCAAAGATAACATGGTGTTGTACAAATGGCAACAATAGAAAGTATCAACAGAATGAAAATTAATTTTGGTGTAAATTATTGAGCAGAGCGTCTACGTTGATACCAAGAAGACAATGTTTAAAGATCTTAAAATAGTGCTTTAAAGATAAGCTTATGTATAAGTTTATTCCAGTAACTAAAAATCCAAAGTAGGTTTTGATTTAAACGAGCTTTATTTACCACATTTCCATAAAAGTTTTTGTGTGGTATACCGTATTTTATCAATTTTCTGCAGGTGCAACCAAACATTAGAATCATATCTTTATACTTATGATAGAAGTTTGTAAAAGTATTAACTACGTGTAATATATGATTACGAAATCCCAAAGCTTATAATTTGTTGATAATACAAAGATAACATTCAATAAATTCTAAAGCATCACTGCATACAAGTGCAAAACGGAAAAGTTGTGATATATATCAACTGTATGAATGAGTCAAAGGGACACCTTCGCCAAGGAAGTGGAAATTTTACAACAAGGAATGCATATTTTATTTTTGATTATGCCTAGTTGAACCGAAACATTTTAATAAAGAATAAGACAAATATAAGTTATCTGGGTAAATTGTAATTACTTATTTATAATAATATATAAGAAGCAGTTTTATCGTAATGTTAAAAATACATTATGCTATGTCACGGGTTACAAAAATACTTGATTTGAACATGGTAGGCAGTGAAATTATGAAAAGGTTTCAAATTATTTTGCACTGATATTTTGTCCCTTTCCGTTGAAATTGGCTTATTTAGATTTGTTTGGATTTGAAGACTTAGCACCTGATCCCACTCCTATTTTGGTAAAGGAGTCCATAGATTCAGAACTTTTGTTCCTTTTGATTTCGTGTTATCTTGTAGTTTGTATCAAATTTGCTTTGTCTCTTTGGACTATGCACTTTTGATTACTCACATGGGTATTCTCCACTGGACTTACTATATACAGTTTGTATCTTGGACGTCTTGTGTTTCATTTCTAATTCCTCTGATGAGAGTTTTCTCATTGAAATAGTACATTATTCGTTATTCTTTCTTTTAAACATAGCATATCAAAATTTGCCATATTTATCTAACACTTGTAAATTTGTATTTTATTCAATTACTCTAACGTCTTACATGTTTTAATTGAATGCTGGTTGGTTGCTTAATGCCCAGTGGTTCATTTTGTGTTAAACAAAAACCCATGTGTTAAAAACGATAGTGCTTTTTTATATAAACAAACTAAACGTACATTTACCATCGCCGGCAGAACAAATAACTCTTTGAAAAGTATATGAACTCATGTACAAGTTAACGACTGACCTTAAATGCATACTACTAAACAGCGACGGATGTTTGAAGAGGAACCGGGTTAAGTTTGATATAACTCAGACGTCTTAGGTTTATTCACCTATCGCTTTGATCTTAACTGAACTAATGTTGTCACAGACAAAACATCCAATCGAAATTGACCTAGACAGAATAAATATGTGCAAATCATGAAAAATGAAAGCAAACATGAGGCTTCTAACTAATAAGAGAAAAATAATTTCCGTATATGAAAATAATATGTTACTTTTACAAAAGATAACGAGATAATCGAGATAACCTTTTTGAAAGTACTTGTTTCCAGACACTCAAACTGCCAACACTGTCACCTCATTTTTATTAAGTGTAGTTAACCATGTCAATATCAGTCAATCATTTTTGACAAATGTTCACCTTTTGAAAAAAAAACGGCACGGGCAAAAACGGTGAGTTTCGGCGACAGGTGCAGTTTTTAGAACTTGATGAATTTAAGAACATATGATACAGTTTTGTACAAAAAGTCTAGATATGAAATTCAATTGATAACTTTTCAATATTATTTTATTATTGCTGTCAAGCTTTCATAACTAAGCTTAAAATGTGTTTTGAACATATCCCCCTTTTCTATTGCTGTTTAATATCTATTCAGTACAGAAAAGAAATTAAGTAAAGGTTAAAAGATGGATGTAGGTTTTTATTTCAATGAAACAGCTGAGAGACAGAAAGAGGGACTAAACACCACGAAAGTCCGGAGGGGTGTTTAGGCACACCTTTCTGTTTCGAAGCTGTTTAATGGAAGAAAAACCGTACTGAATCCTTTAACCATCTTAGAAGCCGACAAATAACTGAAAATGTTCGTATTTTGTTGATTTTAGGTACCTTACTTCACTTCATCTGGACGGGCCCAAATCACACGATTCATAACAATCCCACGTGTTTAAACAATCCAAAGAAATAAATACCCGCAGGTAAACTTCCTTCCAATAATGAAAGTGCTTTTATATAGGACGATAGAAAAAAATCTCGTGAAAACTTTTGTACATGTATAAAGTATGTGATTTTGGATTATTATGTTCTGACGAATTCTGGCAAGTAAGTGTGATTAGATTTTTTACGACTCTAAAATGATTCGTATACGACATGACATGGTAAAACTTCAGCTTCTACGTTCATGAAAATTAAAACTGCAAATGATTTTTTTATTTCTTTGATCATTCTACGGCTTTATCGGTATTTTAAAATTTAAATTTTACTATGTTTCCATTTTCATCTGTTGACTACATATCTTGACATTTACTAAATTTTCCTTTGATGGCCCCCGTTGAAATTGCAGGGACAGACTCATTGTAGCACTGTAAGTTTAAAACAGGATTATTACCTGCCAAAGGTAATAATTTTCCGGTCAATGTAAATTATTAACCTGACAGGAGTATTAAATTCGGAGTAGGTTTTATTTCAACAAAAGATTCTATTAAAGAAAAGAATCGACCACTGAGAATTGTGAAAATAAAATACCTTGAATAACAAAAGCAATTTCACGTATCGGTTCGTAAACTATTTTAAAGAGCCAAAATGAAGACTAAGCAGAATCAAGAATTTTCAATGCCAACCCATGTTTGTTTCCCGACCTAGATTTAATATGTTAACCATGAAAATAATCTTATTGATTTGGTTGTTGTAAAACTGTTAGTTCTTCAACAAGAACGACACACACATATGCATACGTTTTAGAAGAAATGGCAACACGGAGAAGAAACAGGTACTGCGACATAACAAAAGCATACAAATATAATTCAACTGATTTTAGTACTAAGATGTACAACTTTTCCTATTTGTTGGCATTGTGTATAATTGTCTTAACTTAAAATTTTTTATAACAAGAAAAAAATCGAATCCTCGTCTATTGAGTAATGATTATAATTATAAAGGTAATTATGGTTTTGTTTTTGTTTTTCCAAATCCTTTTTCATCTTCATTTTAAACCCACTTAAAAGAGAGAGCAATAATATTGTATCATAATTCAATTTGTAAGATTTCTTTGTATCATTTATATCACATACTAAATGCAAATTGCATCTTGATTGATTACGCAAAAGGAATAAAGGAAGAATTTACGCGCTTCCTGTTGGAGTAACTTTTCCCGCCCTTTTTTACCCTACTCGGCAAACTAACCGATTATTCAGATGTCATCAATAAGTCAATCTCCACGACAAAACACAAAGCATTAAAAGTGTTATACGGTTTACAAAGTGTCTTTTTAGCCTTCCTCACTTTACGATTTATATGTTTATATCAAGACGTTACTCGCCTTTAAAATTATTGACGGTTTTAATCGGAAATTAAAGTATTTTGTGCGGTTTCATTGCTCCACCACTTTATATAAAAGGTGTTTTAATTTTATTTTGATGCAAATTACTCATCGATAGTACGTCGTAGAAATTCAAGAACGACAGAAATTGTCGGTTTGGGGAAGGTAAGAAGACTTTATTATTTTTGAAAGTTAGAAACAAACCATTAATACTAATTTATAATTTTAATGTTGTTATATAAACAATACAGCTAGCAAGTTAAGCTTGTTGTCTTGATAAGAGCTAATCGTCAGTTGGGAACTATTGATTGGCATTTTATTGACACAATTTTACAAAAAATGTTTTTATTTAAATTAACATTAAAGAATATTATGTTTATCCATATATTTTGATAAAATTTATGAGCAATTTCTCGGGTTTCAGTATACCAAACATAAAATCACGTTTTTCGCAAATTTCAATCAATGGAATTTAGCATCATTTTTTCGTGTCGTCTCGTTTCGTCTGCACGGCACATGTCAGGTGGTATGGATAATGATTATTCCTTTTCCGGATTTAGATATTTCTGTTTCTCAGTGTACAATAAAATTAGAAATTTACGACAAAAAGGCGATTTCTAATTCCTGTTGCGAAATGTCCTTCCGTTCTTTTCTTCATACTGAATATATTTTTTCTAAAAATTTTCGTTTTGCCTTGCAAATAGCAATGTTTAAGATTTTCTTGACCGTTATATTTGTATTGCAAGGAAATTATTACGTCTAAAACACCTTTACTATAGATAGTAAAAGGAATTCGAAGATACCGAAGGGACAGACAGAAATCAAACATTTACTAAATTCTAGCAATACAATATGTAAGTTTTATCATTTTAACCTGCTTGAAAATCCTTTTAGATATTCGTTTGAACCAACATTTGTATTCCTTGTCAACAACTTTTTCAGTCAATTTAAGGTTATATATTTGTCCATCGTGCTGTTGATCTTTTTATTATGGCATTTGAACCTTTTATCTTGTTTCCTGGGCAAAAATGATATATTTATACCGAATCACGCTGATCGTGTTTAAATAGATGACCCAATTTTAGAAACCAGGTATGTTATCATTTGAACTAGCTGTAACAGACGACTATCTTTTAAAGATCGTGACATCTTTTTCAGCTTTTGTTTTATTTGTAGTTGTTGTTGTATTGTATATCAAAGAGTCACATCCTTTGATGTCCTTGGTAAGCGTATGGTTGAGTGCTAACAGCATGTGTAAGTCCACCATAAACTATATACCTGAATTGACAGTCTCAATCTTGGGTCCTTTATTGTTGTTTTGAAAGACCTCACGTTTTGTTTTTGGAGAATTTTAATGCGTACCTTGAGGTGAGGATCTGTTATTATAGCTTATGAGGTAATCGGTATATAGTGTTTAAAAGAAATAATCCACATCGTTGTCGGTAGAAACTGACATACTTTGATCAACGGAACACAATGTAAAAAAACAAATTTACATGAGAGTTTATTTCTAAAACGTTAGATTTCCTAATTTATAACATCTTTGTTCAGTTTGGTGGACGAGTTTTCCGGCAGATGATCGGCATTCAATAGACACCTCTCCTCCCCGATCTATTTCTTCACTCTTTTTAGGCAGACTTTCTTCAAAAGATGGCACAGAAAAAAGAAAGAAAGTGAGCCCAAACTTTAATTTCAGCGTCCATTATATAGATGATGTTCTGTCACTGAACAAAGCACGATTCGGTTATTATCTTTAATTCATCTACCCAAGGAATCCAAATATACCAAAGGGGCAGACAGAAATCATTTAGTCGGACAGACTGACAAGACCATGGCCAACAAAATGAAACACAAGACGAAAATAGAACATACAACACTACACTGAAAACTAAAGCTGGAATAACACGAACCAATGAACTTAAAGTTAAAAACAAAACATACACTACAAAGTCTACATCATAACTTTATCATCTCGAATTAGACAATGGAGGAAGGATTCACACAAAACTGTACAACAAACGTGATTACTTTAACTTTCAAATTCCAGTTTATTGGCAGTAACATTCCAGTTACTCCGTGTATACGTTTTCAAGTGCATGACTCCATTACAGCGATTTTCTAGACAGAGATGAGATGTTGACACAAAAACTGCTCAGACAGGAATGTGTTGCTCCTCGGTCAAAGTCTTCACTCCTGACATTTTAAGGTCGACACCACAATCTTGTCGGCTTGTATGGAATACCCGTTTCACAAATAGAGACAGATAATTTTCTGTTAAGAAAAAAATGATGTTTGCTTTCTCCGCCTGAAGGTTGAAATCCCTTATAAGCTTTCCATTTACTCTGAAATAACTATTATCAGTTTGCAAAATGGACACTGAAGTGGGTGTCTTAAAAGAGGCATGAATTGCTTACCCTCCCGGACCACATAAGTTCAACCACGGGGTTTTGATGGGGTCCGCATAGTTAATAATTTGTGTTTTTTTTTAGTTTTATATGTGTATATGTCATGTTCCGTCTTGTTCGTATTCTCAACTTTTCCCTTTTGTCTGGCCCTTCGTTTTTTGTTCCGCTTCCGCTTCTCTGGCACTACTTAATTTCTTGTTAAGCTTGCATTTCTTTCTTTAATAAAACAGATTGTTGAGTAAATAGGAAATCAGCCATTTAAGTAATAAATGAATAAAAGCCAGGAATCTTTTTGAGTGGTTGGCTTTATTATCAATAATAATATGGAATGGTTACGGTAGGATGGTAGAATATCAAATTTTGTAGAATTTGACTATACTAATATAATACGATATGTTATTGTCTGCCTCAGCTGCAGGAATGATAACATATTCTTCTCGGATTGACGTTAACCCGGATTTGAAATTAAGGATTCCACGACGGCGTTGCGCGCAGGACAGGGGATGCTTACCCTTCCGGACCACCTGATCCCACGCCTGTTTTGTAAAGGAGTTCGTGGTTTCAAAGCTTTTGTTCCTTTTGTTTACGTTTTATCTTTTAGTTTGTTTTAAATTTGTCTTGTCTCTTTGGACTATGCACTTTGGGAAATAAGAGAAAATACATTTTGTTAGTATCGACTAGTTGTTTGCAATACGACAAATTTAGTTACCGACATTTAGGATAGCATCTATTGAAATTGTTTCCAGCCTATCTGAACAATGTCTTTAATTTATTTTAGAAAAAAAAAGTTTTTGTTTCTCCTCTGATTTTTTAATGTAGGATTAAACTTCAGAAATATTTTTCGCATATATTTCCCCGTAGAAAACATTGCTTACATCTTCGACAAAAAGTTTTTTGTAAAAAGGCTATATTAAGATACATGTAATCTGAATACAAACCTATATTTTGTTTTTGCATATAGTCATTCTTATTTGAAGCATTACGATCTAAACTGTGCCAAAATTGACTCAGATTTTCAGTTTTGTTAATCTGACGGTAATTTGTGATGCTATAAAGACGAATCAATGATTCGGTATTGAAAATTATGTCTGTTGTGTGCTTTATCAATTAGACATAATCTTTAAATTAAAAGAGAGAATATCGAATGTATGCCAGAAGACACAATCCACATCTTTTCTGGATTTATATTCATTACGCGAAGGGCTAAAAATTGGAAGATGCCTACGTGTCAAGATGTTGATTTTCGTTCACTAGAATTCCTCGGGGCACGAAACAAGTTCTTTAAAATATTTCAATGCACTTTTCTCTTTTATAAAAAAAGATTGTTGACAAAGAAGGAAAACAACTTTTGAAAATGACTACATTTCAATATGTACGTAGCGCTCTTGACCAAATATTGGAAAACAGGGAATGGTGTGCAAGCAGAGAGTTGACCATCTCCTTTAACAGAAATTTTTGGTTAGACTGATCAGATAAGTAACTGGATACAGAGACTAAAATATAAGAATTATCAATTACATTCGAGTTCCCAAAAAAAAAAAAAAAAAATAAGAGCATGCAGTTAGAGCACGGGAAAACCACCACTACAAAGCACAAGCGGGTAAACTCCTAAAAAACACTAAAAGAAAGATTATGACAGAATACACAATCAAAACATTTTTTTCCGGATTTAACTCAGAAACGCTAAAGCCAACAATAGGTAGATGTGTACGGGAATTTCAAAATAAAAGTTCTTTAAATTAGTCCCTTGCACATTTCTCTCCTTTATTTAACGTTTGTCTCGCAATTTAAACAGATATTACAGAATTTAATTTTGAAGAATAGTTTCCTGGCCAAATAAGACACATTGTGAATAAGCCCTTTAATTTTTAGTAGCTCATGTGTACTCTAACGAAGATAGGCGGCTAGCTGGAATTAGCTTATTGAAGAGTGTATTACAACTCAGGTTAAAGTGTTCTTGTCAAAAAGGATTTCCGGAAATAAAACTTAAAATGGTTCTCATATTACCTGTGTTGTTCTAGGGAAAAATGATCTGAAAACCATTACTTGTGAAAAAGATACAAAGATGTGTTGGGTAATGGTTTCTTTGAAAAAAAGATGCAAAGTTGGTCAACTGAAAACGAATTATGCTTTATTAGAAACCCAAATCATATCGAAGAAAACAAAATATTTTTTTATAATTAAGACCATCTTATGTGTTTTTTTTCTTACAAATTAAGTATGACTGTAAATTTAACAGTTTGTCGATTAAATACTCGGGATGTATTAGTTAAATTTCCCATTGGAGGAGAGAAGTTAACATAATTCCTACAGGTTCCGTTATGGCTTGGACTCAGGTTCATTATTGAAGCCACTAATGGACCTGTAGAAGTTTCAATTCGACTGTCGTTTGATAGATAATCATACCACATCTCCTGTTTTTATATCCTGAATTTTCTATTTCATTTTCATTTTTATAGTCATTGAACATTAAATCAATATGTCTCCCGCTTTCACATTACTTCCAAATAATTAAATTTGGCTCCAATTGGCATTTGATACTTAAAAATTATAATCCAATATTACAATCCGAATATTTTTTTTTATAAATTTACAGTTGTGGTTGAATAGTCCATAATAGTTGGAAATTTTTTACACTAAACAGGTATAAAAAGTCAACTTTTAAATAAACGAAAAGAATCTTTATTTATTTAAGAATAATCTGTAATGCGAGAATTATATACGTATACTTATCATTGTGATGTTGGTCTTTTCTTGCATCAAAATATATATACATGTATGATGTTAGCGAAAAACAAACGGAAGTGGAAAATTTAATAATTCTTAAAATTAAATCATTGGTATGGCCTCTAAAGGGATAAGTAGGGATAAAAACAACATTATTGAAGTGGTACAGTTAACGAAAATATGTATTTGAGTAAAACGCATAATTCATTTTCGAAAAATGCGAGATAATAGGAAAGAAATGTTAAATGCATTTTGAACTATTACCATTTTTACATATTGAAAGTATTGCTCTTTGAAGCTAAATTTGTATGATCGTGAGACAACTCTACAAATAGTCCAAATAACTAACAACCAACATACACAAAAAGCAATTTTTCGAGTTTGAGTGTTACGCAATCTGTGATTAACGTTTTACATCTTAAGTGTTGATTAATAACAGACAACAAAATGCTGATGCACTTCTTTTATTTGTATGAAATTTCTTAAGTTGTATGTGACCCAAAAATTAGAATGTTAAGGGAAATTTGTTTGATTCTGTGTTCGATTAATTGTGAGTAAACAGTTTTTTTCTTAAATCTGGAACATTAATAAAAAAAACCTGAGATCATCATTCAACACAAGGTCAATGTTTGACTCAAATAGCATATCCTTTATATTTCGGACTTAACCACACAAGTAAATTTTTTTTTTATGTTGTTTGATCACAATTTTTCTAATGTTGAATAAATATGGTGAATTGTGATATGCAATATGCGCATTTCAAAGAGAAGCAACAGCATTAACACCAAAACACAGAAGATATTCGAGGTTCAAACATTGTAAATTCAAGCACTAATTCCCATACAATGCAGTAAAAGTCCATTGTAGTAAACCCATGCGAGAGATCAAAAGAATGCATATTAAAAAAACAAGACAAAAGCGGAAACGGAGAGAAAGAGAAAAAAGGGGTTGCACTCCACGAACTCTTATCCAAAACTTGATAAGGGACAGGTGGCCCTGAAGGGTAAGCATTTGCCATTTCCAGGGCATTCTACACTGAACTTCCAACAATGCATGCAGGACAAGCCTGACAACTGGACTGGTTATTATCCTTGGGGATCTTAACCAAAATCGGATTATATATATTTGCATAACATGTTAGTTCAATGCGACCACCATTTCAAAATCATGTCGGAACATGAAAAATTGTTGAAACAAAAACTCAAGTTAGTGTCATTACATGTCCTTCACAGAAATATTTCAAATTTGTATATCAACAAAAATACCACGTGATTGCTCTTGAGAAGTCCTGTCAATATTAGTCCTGTTATCCCCCTTTCGACATATTGGCTGCTTTTATTCATTTATAAATAAAAAAAATTTAAGAAAATGCTTACCGTTTCTGAGCACCTGGCCCTTAACCTGTTTTGTAAAAGGATTCCTTAAGAACAAAATGATGTTCTTTTGTTTTTAGGATAATTAATGTTTTCTAAATTAATGCATTTCAAATTTCACTTTGCTATTCGTATCTCGATTTATTATGGTTTTTTTTTTATATAAATACTAATACCGATGTTGTTGAATTTTACTTTGCACATCGGATGCTGCATACACCTTTACCAGTAAGGATATGCTTCAAAACAGTAGAAAAGCCATAGAAAGACGCCAAACTCCAATTAAGAATACCGAAAAAATTAAGAAACCAAAACCCTCTTAGGAAACGTGTTAATGATAAAGGATAAGCTACAAAATCCTTGGCTTGTATATAAGTTTATTAGCGGATTAAATTTGAAAAATATAGTTTTATATCACCATTAAAATTTTATTTTCATCAGCATAGAAGTGCTCACTTCTCAAGATTGAATACTGCTAATTGTAAATGCAAATCTCAAACTTTGTTTTTAAAAAATGAAGAGAATAGCGGAATATAAATAGCTTTGAATTAACCTACAAATATTAAACGTTAAACAACCTCGTATTGTTATGTAAATATTTATAATTGCAATTTCATCACTTTTTTTAGCACATTTATCAAACAAATTTTGGAAAACAACATTTCCCCATTGAATTCATTAAATCTGTCATATTGTGGAACAACATAAAATTAAGTATATCCGTCACATTCAACGACTTCTATTGGCTACTTGGTTTTGAGAATCCTATATATAGGCTGCTGAGTTCTCGCAACAGTATCATTGCAGTAAGGTTAGCAACGCATAAGGTAAGTGCTACATAAAAACACACATCTTTTTTGTAAAGATGTCATTATTTGGAAATTTCTTTTGCAAGATTTAAGTGTAACCTCAATCTACTGCTATCCAAACATATCCAAAGATTGTTGGGATACAATTCATACGTTGATTGATTGTTTGGATGGTGCTTAATGTCCAGCTTCAAATATTTCATGCATATTCAGGACGAGAGCATATCAATGATGAGTGATGATGAATGACCCCTGCTTTGTACTAGACCAACACGCTGAGCCGGATTTTTAACATGCTAGCTCACGAAAGTAACAGTCCGCAGGAAGACGTGCCACTTTACCCAGAC
>JAULBM010034588.1:0-10971 GCA_032357055.1 Geukensia granosissima
AGTTGCACTCTATGCAAGGGTAATTGCTATAAAGTTTCATAAAGATCTGCTGGGCAGGTAGTCAGAAACATCCAATTAAAGTTTTTCATAGGTCGTCTGGTTTCCATGGTAACGGTGCCTATTTTGAAAATCTTTAAATCCATTTTTAACTAATCAACAATCTGTGAAGTTTGGATCAACCATCTGTGAGAAAAGTGTCGGACAAGATTAGCGGAGAAGAAGAAAGAATAATAATGATAATAAGAAGAAGAAGAAGAAGAAACGGAGCAAAAACTATAAGTCTCCTCAAACTTCGTTTGGGAGACTTAAAGATAAAGAATAGCATCACGTTTGATCATTATATACATTGTTTAAAACCTTATCAGTGATTTTAGTGTTACTTTCAAAATTGGTAAATTCCCAGCATGCATATTAATATTAAGTCAGTTATGACCCTGCAAATATAATCATATAATTAAAGATTTTTCGCGGCTGATATAAAAAAATAACAAGGTTTTCAAAAGCTTATAATTTTAGTATTCTTTCACGTATGATCATAATGAGCAGAAAAAATTTTGGTTCAGTAAACTAGTTTTTGAGATGTAAGCTTTTGGCAATTTTGCGGGAAAAAGATTTCTCCTGATTTTTCATAGGTTTTTTCTTTGTAGGATCTGTTCATTAAAACCCAAGGAGAAATAAGAAGAATATCATTAATTTTATCACCTGCCATTTTTAAGTGTGTTTATGAAATTATGAAAAGAAAACTGGGGGACAATATGCAAAAAGTTCTTAATGCTATGAAATGAATAAATCTAGAGGAGTTCGATAATCTGGCCAAAATGACTGACCATGAGCAGCGAACATCTTCTAGTTTCTTAAATCAATGTCGTCTTGTTTAAACTGAATTTTTTGAAAGAAATGGAACATGCTTGTCATTTTTCAATGTAGTATAAACTGGTAAATGATAAATAAAAATTGTTGATATAGTCATACTTTTAATTGTATATAAGGTATGTACACAATAAAATCTATGTACAAAAGTTGAACATGGTTGGTAGAATGCCCGTTTTGCAACCAAGAAATCGGACAGTTGTGTCAATTAACTTCACCCTTCTTTTTGATCCATTTCAATTCAGTCAATTTTAAATAAACAATAATACAGGAGACAACAAGTCAGATAATTTGAATGAATAAGATTACACACTACTAATGTGAGTTCCGGTCAGGCTTCAATGTCGCTCTGTTGAACAATTCATACATATTCAGTAGTTTCAAGTTCAAAATCTGGGTTAAAGGGTGGGATTCTATTGTTGTCAATATATGTAATAATACCAAGGAAACATTCGGGGGGTATGTTTCGGAAGATGTCGTGATTTACATTGAAAGGAAAATCATCCGTCATTATCTTGTTCATTTCGTCTTGTGTTGGAAAGATCTGTAAAATATAATTTGTTGTGATTAAGAGTTAACAGATTTGATGAATGAGAAGAAAATAACAATAATGTTAAAAAAGGCCTTTCATGATTGTACAGTTTTCTGACAGATTTAACAGGTTTGACTATTTTCACAACACATTCGGAGCATAAGTTAGGTTTTTTAAGGGTCTGTACGTTTTTACAGATTTGTTCACTTAAATTAAGAAGTACTAAAAAAAACATTTTTATCTAAGATAAAACTGAAATGAAATGAAATATTATAAACAAAACTATAGATTAAGCAAGATAATATTTAAATAAAATAACATCTGTTCTATATTTAAAATTTCATGATAATTATACCATTCACTTGCTGACATTGAAACGATTACAATTTAATCAGAGATTGAATGTTTAAAAACTAGATTTTACTACCCTTATAAACATTCATATATTAAATTCAAAACAACTCTAACATAAATACATAGAATAGATAATGATAATTTTTAAACGAATTACTTTTCATTAACATTCTTTGCGTCTTCTGTAAATCTATGCTCTTGCTCATAAATATGGAATATTTTTATTTTCGAACTTACATTAGACATATTTATGACGAGACTCTTAAATCGGACACCTTTGTAGCTTGAAGTAAAATAATGAGATTTGCGTAAAAGTTTGTGACATTCTGTAAGTTTTTATTTTCCATGGCCATGGTCTTGCCTGTCCTCGACTTAACGATTTCTGTCTGCCCCTTTGGTATCTTCGAATTCCTTCTCCTGATTTGGCTGCCGTCTTCCTGACGTATAACACATACATTTCGTTTTCATATGATCTTCCAAGATAAACCATAAAGAAAATACGTAAATATTTTATTTTGTTACCAATCCAATTTTTTTCAATGTTTAAAAATTGCGATAAATACCTGTATCTTTCTGTTGCATTTTTTCCAGCAAACAACCCTAACTATCAGATACGAAATAACAAGGCTGGCAATACCACCAACAATAGATGAACATATGGTGAAAACAACTGCTTATAAAATGTAATATAATAATTAAAATATGTTAGAATTGAGAAGAATTACCACAAAAAGTGTAGATTATTAACGTTGTCATTAAATTTCAAACTCTTTAAATAATAGAAATCGTCGTGCATGATTCTAGACCTTAATTTGGCCTTAGTCGTATCTCTAGATTTGTAAGAGTTGTCTTCCATATGGGACGGTATAAAATATAGCCATAAAAGTGAAATTTTTGTGAAATATTGAGAAACCCCCCGATGGGAGATAACTCTTGCAAAAACATACAATTTAAGGATGCATCCCGGGTTACGAAAATAGCGAATTATTTTAAAATATTCAGGGGGGGGGTTCAAGCACATCCCGAATCGACCTTCACGGCCAGAGGTCAGGGGTATTTGGTGCAAAACCTGAATTGCGAGATTAGAAGTGCTTATTAGCTCGTCCGTTCCCCCCTCCCCCGCTACTGGTATGGATAATGTCATATTGCATGTTATTGTATATCTATTTATCCAACAGAAAACACACAATATTATCAAATTTTAGTATAATCAACATGTTTTGAATTATGAGGAACATACATTTAGAAACTGATGTGATTATATTTAAGTGTTTCACGTAATTATATATAACTGATCCTTCCTGTTTTTATAGGATGAGCAAGTAGAAAGTACAAATATTCTTGAATCGACAATATTTAAGATCAAATTCATATTAAAGCGATATTTTTTGCACTTACATACGAATTGGAATTGTCTTTGCAATTAAGATTTTACTGAAAGTCACACTTTAGATAGACCCTGTTTAATTTGTTTCTAAATTATATAATAAGATATTTTGGAAAAAGCAAATGCAGCAAATTTCTGTAAAACATTGTTTGATAAATTAATGACAGACAAGTCTGACAACTAGGCTGATGAAAATCCTCGGGGACCAATGTTTCAGCAGCGGAGGTATCAACCCAGGGGTTTCAAAATACAAAATTACCAATGTTAAATTTAGATGACAAATTTTAGGTATGCTATTTGCACATTTCAAACAGTAACCTCTTATTAGTAACATTATAACCGAGACATTGAATGTTAAAGATCAAATACAGCAAAAAGCACTTAAATTAGATGTCCTGATTTGCACTAAAGGGATTCCCGATCCTACTGAAATTATCGTGCGATCTGGAATGATACAAATAACTAGGATTAATCACTTGACTATTCAAATTGCCAAATGATGAAACTGAAAGAGGCATGATTTAAGAAATTAAGTCGATCTATCAAACAAACTCCTTTAATCAACTTGTTTTATACGTTTGCTTGACGGCTTCAGAATATTTTTACGGTATCGTGAAGAAATCTGATCGTGCTCGCGAATTCACGTTGATTGCTTTAAACCAAAATCTATGCAACACACAAAAATATCATTGAGGCTTAATTATTTTAAAAACATCTGGTGATTGTTAATATGTTTGCAGGATGTTTTTTGAAATCTAACAATTGAGAAACAGCATGAACAATTGTTATTTGTACTACCACTGTGTCAGATATGACTTTAAAATTAATTACATTATGCATATTACAAAATGAAGGAAAAACATTAAAAAATCCTACAATTGCATGAATTAGTCAACTGAACTGGTCCTACGGATTTTGTGATATAATAAATCCAATCATTTCTTACTTAAGTTTATATGACAGAAAAATGTGAAGCACCTGTAATGAGTAACTTTTTTGTTACAACCATATACACTTGTTTGACAAACTTCGAAAGGGTATGGTTTGCGTTCTGTTCTACCCAGATGCATGTTGAAAATACCGAATAAAGAATGCAACGGAAATAACGGATAAATCATAAGAATTTTTAACATTTTTAAAATGAATACAAGTAAGTAAAATATATCGAAGGTAAATATTTCTTCACTTGTTCCTCTTACGACTTTAAAGTCCAGTGTAGAATACAAGAGAATCAATATTAGAATTTCAAAGGTTGACAGTGCAATCGTTACATACGAAAATTTACAGCTTTAGTTTTCAGTGTAGTGTCATGTGTTCTGTTTGTCTTTCTTATTGTTTCGTTGGCCATGATCTTGCCTGTCTTCCGACTTCACGATTTCTGTCCTGTGGTATCTTCGAATTCCTTTGACGACTTCCCCCCAAAAAACACCTAGCTAGACAATCCAAAGACAAACGTTTATTTGATGTTCTGGAAGAAACGGGGTTAAATGTATGAATTAACTACATCAATTTAAAATTAGAAGTTGTTAAGACGATTGCATGGTAAACAAAAACAATTTAATAAATAAGGATTCAAATTTAAACAATATTACAATTTCAAAGGTTTACTACAATTGTCACATAAAATAGGACTTAACCAAGCTAGATAATACAAAGAGAGAAGTATATTTTACGTGTTGGATGAAACGGGTATAAATGATTTTAAGATTCAGGTTATTTAACATATTTGCTTAGAGTTGTTTTAATTACAGGGATTAATTGCACGGCGACGAAAAAAATTGACAAGTACGAAATATTCCTTCTGCATGACTATTTTACCTGTAAACGTAAACACATCTTTTTCTTCAGACGTAGGTACATTTGTTTTGAAGTTTGTTGATGCTGAAAAAATGAAACTGAGCCTTATTATTAATAAAATTTAGTACAGCAGTTTACACTAGTGACAATATTTAAATTTCTACATGCGTATAATTGTTATTCTACTTTTTTTCACCGCTTTAAATTTTAAATCAATGAACTGATATTTGTAAGTGTAAATCAATTGCTATATTTCAAATACATGCATGTGCTAGATAGAAATTCGTTTTATTGAGATTAAACGATATAAATTACATACATTGTAATAATAATTTATTATTTTAATTACAGTTACCGAGTTTAATTGGTTCAACTTTTGAAGTCTTTTTTAGTTCAGCCTTTTTGTAATTGAATGGATTTATTGGCGACAAAAATATTACATAGTAATAAATATTGATTCTGACTGTTTTACCTGAAAACGTAGACACATCTATTTCTGAAGACGTAGGTGCTTTTATTGTTGTAGAATCTGAAAAGGTGTTACTGAACCTTGAATAAAAAAACTTCAACGATAAAGAATAAACTAAAAAAAGAACAATAATATATGTATCAAAAGCAAAAGCAATCTTGTTCAACCGGTAGTCTAATATACCGAATAATAAAAATATTTAAAGTGTGTAGTAATTAAATTGTAATAAAACGCAAGTTATTCATACAATAAACCTTTGCGTAAAAATAATTTATTCCAGTCCATACGGACAAACCCGTCGACCGGGAAAGCTGAGAAATCACCCCCACAGAGGATACAGAAATGACAACACTACAAAAGAAATTCAAAAGGTGAAAAATCTGGAACGATACACAATACTGTTGTGCAAAAAAGAATCTCAATGAACAGAAGAGTATTTATATTGTATAGATCCATTATAGCTTTCAAGATAATAAACCCCAAAACCACAAGGTCAAAAGTTAAGCCAAAAATATCAGAATTGATGACCTTGTTGTCTGGTATGTGCGATCTTCAAATAGAATAAATAAATGATTGAACACACGGACATTCTTATCTAGTCTTTTTTCCACTTTACAGGCAAAATTTAGATAAAAATAGCTTCTTGGAAATTATCAATGGGGGTATCCTGAACTTTTTCAACCCTGTCCCAACATGCTACGGAGGTGTGACAAAACAGCAATAAAACACACTGTAAAATCGGTTAAAATGAATTTAACACTTGAGATCGGTACTTAAAAACAACAACAAAAACAACAAAAACAATTAAAACTAATACGTTATTACAAGAAAACTTTCGATCTCGAAAGAGTACTCGCAGAAGCTGTCTGCTAGTTAAAACCTCAAAGAGCGAACGACCAGGAAACCTAGTTTTGCTTTACTATGGTATCAAAATAAACACATCCAAATGGATTTAGTGTTCAAATATCATTAAAAGTCCAAGAGAACATTGTATGTGCAAACGCCAATATAAAATTATATAGAAAGGAAGAAATTTCGTAACAAATATAAACTAAAAGCACCGGCATAACAAACCAGCGAAGACATTTATACACCGAAGGAGCCAAAGGAACCTCGCTTCAAGGAAGAGAAATGAACACTCGTCCCTTCTTACGTAAATTTTGATGGAAATCGTATTATTAAATTTGTCTATCAAATCAGATCTCGAATGATCCTTCTGAAGTTAAGTCATCAACTGAGAGTCAAACCAGTAAAGTAACATACCTGTTACTAAAGGAGCACAATTCGTGCCCATTGGAACTCGTACGGCATATCTAAAATTGTTACTGCAAAACGGATAAAAATATAATGTAGAAGGAAATAAACAACAGCAACCCTTTCTTCGTATGTACAGTAAATATATCTTTCATATTTGTCTTTTTCGTCAGAGGAAGATGTCTTTTCTTTTATTCTAAGCGTGATTAAGTGGGGTTGAATAAATTTAAAAAAAATATTTATAAAAAACACTATTTCTAGTTAGGAGAACATTCTACTTCTTTGTCCGCGATTTATTCAACACTTTAGTACCATTCTTGGAATGTTTCAGATTTTTTCTTTTCTGAAAACTAGCTTTGCCTTTATTTGACGTCACGTCATTGTTACAAGAGTTGTCGTTCTTACTGTCATTGAGTTACCGCTTATATTTTCTTTTCTAACCGAACAAAAAAATCATTATTGCTGTGAACTCCTTTATAGGTAAGAAGTGTTTGCAAAAAATTTTGTATTTTTTCTTACGTGTCATTTTCTTGAATTGCAATGTTTTCCTTCGCGATACCATAGATACGCAGCGAACCAAAGAATAGGGTCCCCAAAATGTTCACGTGATTAAACAACGTCTTGGTGGTTTTAATCATAAGAGATATTAATTTTCCTTCTGCTACCAGTAACCATCTAGAAACAGAAGAAGAATCTTTATTTCTCTACTACACCTAATGTACATATGATTTGTGTTATCGACAAACAATTCAATCAAATATAATATTTCTGTTAAATAAGATAATGCGGATGTGAAGTAAAATGAGTAGAGAAATCCTAAGTACTAAAAGCTTCAAAAGGTTTTTTTGAAAGCCTGTAATTTATCCAAAACTTCCATTGGATTTTTTACAAATAAAAAAAAATAGTTTATACCGTTATCATGGTTATGTTTTTAAGCCTAATAAGAGTACTTTATTGTAAGTTCTCATGTAGTAGGAGTATTATCTTAAATATTAACATCTGAAGGAACTAAAGTATAATAAAATAATTAAAAATTATATTTCTACTAGATCTTTTGTAACTATACTATATAATAGGTAGTTCGATGATATCAAAATTTTGAGGTATACAATTATGAACGGTGGTGTAACTATATATTCAATTAATTTATTAAATCAATTCATCGGTTAATGTCCTTGGTATCTTCGAATTCCTTGATGTTCTTTATACCTAAAAAATTTTTTATGAACTTCAGGTTCTATACAAGGGAACAGCCTATGATGACAAAAAGCTGTAATTATACTATTGTTGAGTGGGCTGTAATAAGACATATGTTTGCTCTCTATGAAAATAATACATAATTTATCAATCGATATTATTCCCAATTTACATTGCAACTGATGTCTACCTTTTTAAAATATTAAACGAAGTCCAGGAAACATTCATTCCAAGCTTTGTTTAAAATGGCAAAGCTATTATCGATGAAAAACATTTAATTATTTCGCCATTTTGTCCAGTCTTAAATTATGAAAAGTAATAGCGGTCACCATGTATGTCTGTCTATAGACAATTCCTATTTGACAATTCATTTTTGGTTCCTGTATTTAAAACCTTATCCGCTCAGCGAATTCTGCAATGTGTCCGTCAATCAAAACATATTGTTGGCATATTACAATTTTTATAATTAAAGTTCCAATCGGCTAAGTTGTTTCCCGGAAGAGTGGATGTTAAAAAAGTTTACAGATAACGACAAAGGACGCAAACGGATTGCAAAGTTCACCTTGACTTTAAGGCCAGGTGAGAAACAAATTACACGAAGACATTTAATTCAGTAAATATTTCATTTTGACGGGGATCAAATGTCGCAATAAAGTTTTGATATTAGACATAATAGATCACAATTTTAGAACGGCACACCTAGAACTTTCTGCACAGCGAAAAATTGCAATAACGGTTTAACTGTAAACGAACAATTTTTATGCATACAGGCTTTGAGGTATTATAAAACGGTTTAACTGTAAACGAACAATTATTATGCATACAGGCTTTGAGGTACTATAAAACATTATAGAAAGCAAAGTATCATTGATAAACTGCTGCATTTGCTAAAATTTTAAAGCACTGAACATACCGAAGGCTTTGAGAAGTACTGAGTAGTTGTCTCTGCCGTCGGATTTGGCTTCCAATTTCGATTTAATTTTACTAGAGTGTTTCTTTTAGTATGTTTGGATTTTTGACATCCTATGCTTCGGTTCTCAAGCTCCTAGTGAGAGATTACTACTTGAAATGTTAATAATTCCAAAATGTTCTATATTTATTCAACACTGGTAATTTTGTATTTAAATCTAGTAATAAAACTGCTGTAAGACTTGTAAAAATAGTGTGAACATGTACTTTTTCTTCTATCTAAGGATTTAAAATTTCCGTACTTAACTTGTATTTTCAAAGTCTAAATCTCCAGCCATTGCTTATAAATCATTATGTTTGTACAAGTAATAAAACCCCCTAATGTTTGTTTTTTTTTTGTATTTCTGTCTTTAAGTTGCTCACAGGTAAAATGATAAATGTGTGTTCTAAGGTAAAATAATACTTGTAGAAAAACTTTAAATGCTAAATATGCAAACTATATTACCTGTGGACATCTGGGTATTGATAGTGGAAATATCACTTTCTGTAATAGAAGTCATTCAATTTGTTTTTGAAACACATAGTGCACGGAGACTTGAGAAAAAATACAAATCCGTTCCTATACCGGTTATGACTAACATCGATTGTGACTACACACCGGCTTTGACTACTGAGTAACACGACGGGTGCCACTAGTGGAGGAGGAGTTGCTTACCCTTCCGTAGCACCTGAAATCACCCTGGTTTTTGAAGTGTTCGTGTTACTCAAGCTTTAGTTTTTCAGTGTAGTGTTGTGTGTTCTGTTTGTCTTTCGTTTCATTTTGTTGGCCAAGGTCTTGTATGTCTTCCGACTTACGATTTCTGTCTGCCCATTTGGTATCTTCGAATTCCTTTTTTTCTCCTTAGTTTAGTAGTATTCTAGCTTTAGTTTTGAGTGTAGTGCTGTGCGTACTATGTTTGTTTTCGTTTCTTTTTTGGTTGGCCCGGTTTGTCTATCTTCTAATTTAACAATTTTTATCTTTCCCTTTGGTATCTTCGAATAATTTTTTCGACGGTCAAATGTATTAGCAATTAAAGTATATTAAAATTTCATCATTATTTCTGTCAGTTAAACGTAAACCGTATTTACTTTATTTGAATCAGCGTAGTGAAAAACTAATGTCATTTAGAATTCATGTATACCAAAATAAATGTGATTTTTTTTTCAGTAGTTTATAAAATAAAATAGTAATAAAATTCATGCAATATCAATGGTGAAATGATGCATGGTGTGGAAAAACCCACGAATCTGTAGTTGACTTTTTCACACTTAATACCTCATATGATAACATGATTACAACTGTTTCTCAGTCAAGGCTTGTACATTTGAGAAAAGCAGACAATTATATCGCTATGAAATCAACTTTATCAAGAACGATAACTCTTGCAAAGGTCGTTTCCATGTACATTCTATGTAATTTTTAAAAAAGTAAAAGCCTCAAATGACAAACGAAGGCTGTTAACGTGTACAGGGACAGTCCCTGACTTTAAAACAATTTAAAGTTCGGTGGGATTTTACCTCCTGCATGATTTTTATATGGACTGGTACTTTAATTAATTTGTAATCATCCTATATTATCAGTTAAAATTATACAGACATCATTTAATGATCAGTTCAAATTATACCGAGTCTTAATCCATTATTGATATTGGACAAAACATCAATTGTCATTCATGATATTAAAAGTCATCTCATGAATGATTGTGTTGTGTTTGTAAGAATCAGAGGATCTAAATCAAAATGAAGTTGACAAACCTCCAATAACAAAGCACACTCTTTAACTGTTCTAGCCATTGGTCCTGTATGGTCAATTGTTGTTTCAATCGATGCTATTCCTGTAGAAGGCACTAAACCGAATGTTGGTTTAAGTCCTACAATTCCACACCAGCTTGAAGGAATTCTTATAGACCCTCCTTGATCCCCACCAATAGCTAAGTCAATCTCGTTTGTAGCCAACTGAAATTATTTTCATTTTATAGCGAATAGTTTTTATTTGATAAATCAATATGGTTATAGTGATATATAACAATATAAAGATTGTAATACGTATTTTCCTGGAAAACAGTCGATAATTGTATATATCAGTGGGGGCCTGGGTGGCCGAGTGGTCTAGGTAGTTGATTTAAACTTACCTGTACAGATCACTGCATCCTATCACCTATA
>JAULBM010034599.1:0-10971 GCA_032357055.1 Geukensia granosissima
GAGAACATTAGCATGCGGGAGACGAGGCAAAATATCGGGAGCCTCCCGCGTAAATCGTGAGGGTTAACAGGTATGTTGCAAGTCCAACTTGACCAAACCAAGACTCTTAGCAACTATCTACATCTGTAAATCATGTGCGATATGTCCCCACAATCAGACAAATTGTCTCAAATTTAACTGATATTGAATGCAGACTACATTCAATAATCAATTTTTTTTAGAAATATCCTTGTGACCCTTAGTTACGTAAAATCAATTAAATTGCCTCCATGCAATGTTTTATCAAAATACAGTGATACTCCATATATGTGTTTTTTTTTCTAACAATTTTACTAAATTTAGAGTGGTTTGTGAATTCAGCTATTTGTAAACTTTATGGAACTGCCTCAGTGGTGTAGTGGTAGCTTGCTTACCTTGAGTACAGCAGTTCATGGGTTTAATCCCTAACCAAAGAGGGTGGTACAGGGGGGTCCCGTGCACATCGTATGAGAAAAAAATTGTCACAACACGAGGGAAGAAAATTTAGAATATTGCTTGCACGTTGAATTTTGATCAAGACACGTGAAACACGACAAATAACGACCCTCTAGCACGACAACACGTGAAATAAAAACCAGTAAAAACGTTGCACGAAAATAACCCTGTACCACCCCCCACCAAAGGCAATAAATTTATATTTGCTAGCCCTCAACAATGCATGGGACTTTTAGGAGTAAGAGCAAAGACTGGTCCATCAAGAGTATAATAATGTTTCTGAGTAGGGTAATATGTCTTTCAGAGGACTGTTACCTAACGATTCAGCAACTTTTAAAACCAGGTTTTGGGTGTCAGTCTTGTACCATGCAGGATTCATCCATTTCACAACAATAGGCTCTTGTTTCAAAATGCATTTCATCAACTGACCCTAGCTGGCATTTTTTAGCTAAGGGTGGTTTTAGATGTTGCTCCAGAGGAACTTTAAGTTTTGATTTATTTAAGAAACTGTCAATTCTTCTTGCTTCACATTAGGCCTTTAAAAAATACTAGATTTCTAACCCTGTCTGGATTTTTTTTCATTTTCAAAGGACAAGGTTCGATAAGGTCCGTTTTCGGCCTCAAAAATGAAGTTTACTATAAATTAAAAGTTTTACATTTTTTGCAAACTAAAAAGTCATATCTTTAAGACTTAATTTACCTTTTTGATAAAAAATGTTAGATTTATTGATTTTTAACTGCTCAAACTTCGTTTAAAAATGGGAGATCCAACAAATAAGCCGAATATTTACTAATTTATACTCATTTTTTACCATTTCAGTATTGGCCGCAAACAGGTTACACCGCAATTTTTACATATATATTATGTAGTTTAGTTAGTTACATCATATTTGTAAATATTTTGGTGTAACACACATGTGGCCAATATGATTAGAGCCAAAAATCTCCAAAAACCAACAAAAATATAAACATTTTTGAGCATTTTGGAAAACTGACATATTTTGATGATGTCATAGCTAAAGCACGTGAACTTTTATACCCAAAGAAAGCTGCAAATATTAAGAACATTTATTTTTCTATTCAATGATCACTTTTAGATAATTTTATACTAAGATTTTTATGATGTGTAAATTTTTGGGCCAAAAAAGGAGGCTTACTGGACCTTCTCCTTTCAGCCGACCAGAAAACACTTATGGTCATTTAAAACAGAAAATTTTATTTCAGAATAAAAAAAAAATAATAAAAGAAAATAGAAATTAACCTACCCTGCCCCCTTTTCTGCCTCATTTTTTTTCAGTTTAATGAGATTCACTCAATCTAGGAATTTTTTTCTTATGACCACAGCTATTTATAGATTGTTCAGCTGTGGCAAAAGTGAAAGTTGTTGAGACACTGGGCTATCCACAAGTTTTTGTCTAGTTAAATATTTGTAGCTTTTAATTTTAGGAAATTTTATATTTGCAAAATATTTGATGCTTAACTAAGATGCAAAACATCCCTTACATGATAGTCCAGCTGTCAATGTGTCACTTTATTAAAATTACCTCAACAAGATGGTTGTCTGGTCCATATAACTCTTTGTCTAGTTCAATCACCAGACTTTTGAAGAATGAGGAAAATTTTCTCTTCATTTTTGATGTGTCATTCAACTTTGCACTGGCTGCCTACAATTACAAAAATCAGTATTATTTTACAGTCTTTATCATAAATGTATACCAAACAAACTACAATGAAAATATCTTGCAAGTTTAGCAATACATTATAAATATGGGTTTCACAACAATATTTGGCCCAAATTTTAGATTTTGTGACACAATAATAAGTTATTGTGAAAATGCTGTTTAATAATTGTCTTTTAATAATTCATTACCTTTTCTTGTATACTTTTCGTCATTTCGACAAAATGAATGGGTCTATTTGACTACTTTGACAGGAATTTAACATTTTTGGTAAGAATACTCAATATTTGGAAGTGTTTTGTTCAAAATAGATATGATCGCACAAAAACATCACGAAGATATTTTAACCAAACATTTATACTTGATAGTTCTTTAATTGTGCAAAGTTTGGTCGTGATGTTTTTGTGAGATCTATATTAAAATCGACAAAATAGTATCAAATATTGCATCAAATTAATTAATTTCTTCGTATTTTCACATTTAAAGCATTTTCTATGTGTCGTGTGACCATTGTAGAACTAATTAAATAAGAATTTCTGTTGGATTTTCTTTTAATAGACATTATTCAATACAAAAAAATAAAATAAGAGATATTAGCCAATTTTCATTTTTTAACCAAATTCTTGGACCAAAAATGAGCCTTAACGTCCCTCGTCATTTGTTATATACTGCATTAGCATATAGACTTGGCTGTTTCCAGACGTTACCAACATTTTTCAAAGCAACAAAAAACCTCACAATTTTGTCATTTTTTAACACTTTTAAAGTAGATAGTTGTGGTAATAGATTTATTTTTCTGTTTTCTTTTTTTTCAGTATTTGGTTGACAATCTCATAAACCAGACAGCTAATACTTTAAGTGATTCACAGTAAGTTCATTATATAAATATATGATAGTGTTGGATATATAGCTTAATTGGTCTGTTTAGACCCCTAAAAAATTCCCCAGCAAAGATTACTATACAACAATTAAAAGATAACATGAAGTCAGAACTTTGTTTGCATATAATATAAACCCATTAATTCACATAAAATGTATACTCTCTGGCATAAATGAAAATGGTAAAGATAGCTTTATAATATGCTTTCAGAAAATAAAACAAAATTTTGGGTCACCGTTTTAGTTATGTGGTACCAAACAAAATGTTTAAAATGATTGTGCATTATATGTAATTAAAACTTCAAAGTGTTATTTCCCCTTTTGATTGTTAATTTCTGTGTTAAAGAAAAATTTGAAAAAAATTAAATATGTCTGTGATTACAACAAAAACATGTATGATTTGGATAGATAATATTAATATCTAAATTTTAAAAGAAAAATATCAAGGTATGACACTTCTTTCTGTAATGTTTGCAAATTTAAGTAAGAAAGAAATTATACCAGAATTAACTATCTTGTACACATGCTCAGTGAAACAGTGTTGATCTTCCTTAAATACATGTGCTTCCACTTAGTTAGCAGAAAAAAATAAGTGATACTGTATCTGATCATAGATGAATATGTGTTTACCTTATCCATCAGAAATAACAGTACGGTAATAACTCTTGACACTGAAAAACACCAATTTTTCATGAATTTTGCAAAGTGTCGAAAAATTAGGATTTTGAAAAAGGTTCGTCAGGTTTCAGACCAGAAGACTACGATCGGTAAGTATTTTGTGTGCAAGCATCAGGTTCAAGTCAATGATGAGAGTTTGCAAGTCAGTGGTAAGTTTATCTGCTTCCACATTGTAAAAGAAAATAGTTTGATTCAATGTTTTTTTATTAAATTATTTTGGTTTCACTCGTTTTTTGTTACCGGAAGTTAGCGGTTGATGTGAAATAAAACTGTTCGGAATAAGATCGATTGGAATCCGTAAATTCATTAATTACTAGTGGTCATTGCGGGGTCATTGTTACAGAAAGGGGTAAAAATTTTATTTACTTCATAAAATTTTGCAATCGATGTAATATGGGCTTGAAATAAATTACATTTAACAAGGTTTAAAAAGGAAACCACGTTGACAGAGTTATCGTTTTGTTGACATTTCAATATGGCGCGAGATTCGGTAAACACATGTTTTTGTTAGAAAAATGTCGTTCTTTTCATCTGGATTTCATTTTTTTATAATAATGGTAAGGCGATTTTACTTTTGTTTAATTTACTCTCAAAATTCATTACGAAAGGATCTTTGCAAAATCTTAATTGTCCCTCTGGCGATCAGCTGACCGTGATCACAGGTGTCATTTATTTTTACCAGTGGTACTTCAAAGGACTAATTAACGGATTAAGGGAATTAATAGGCCATAAAACAGTGATAATGAACATGTCAATCCCCAAACTGAGTTTTTACAACTTCATTTAAAATTAGCTTGGGTATTTTTTTGACCCAAAAACATCGATCTTGGAAAATTTTTTAGCGAATTTATTGAGTGTCGAAAAAGTAGAATTTTTTAAAAATAAAAAAATCTCAGAAATTTGGAAAGTGTCGAAAAATTAGAGTAATTACGTTAAATCTTATTCTAAATTTTGTTTTTAGATTGTTTTATTGCTTTAAATAATAATAGCCAAAACATGAGAGACTCAGTTCGGTGAAACATATTATAGTGAGTCTGAGTAAAGCAAAAAAAGAGGAAAATTGTTTTTATCATAACATCTTTTTTTTCAAAACAGGGTACCAGTCGTCCTTCACATTACCATGTCCTATGGGATGACAACAGATTTAATGCTGATGAGTTACAGATGTTAACATACCAGCTATGCCACACTTATGTCAGGTGTACCCGCAGTGTGTCAATACCTGCACCTGCATATTATGCACATCTTGTTGCCTTCCGCGCCCGGTATCATCTAGTCGAAAAAGAACATGACAGGTAAATTCTTAATTCAGGATTTGCTCCCCAGAAGGGGCTGGCTGTATACAGAATGGAAAATTTGACATCAAATTATAATTTTGTTTTCTTTGTAAATTTCAGCCGTTATAAAAACATGTGGTTCAGTAGAATGTTTTTAAATGGAGTTTTCAAATTGTAAAACAAATGGTGGAAAACTATAAATAGTGTCATAGTGTTATGGTGTCATTAGTACTGTGCAAATTTGATAACCTCTTTTTAATTTGTTTCATCAACTTGCTTCAACAGTAAAAAAAATAATTGGTAGCTTTCAATTTCAAAAAATTTCCATTTGACAGCCAGTCACCCAGACAATAGGTTTCAATTTTTTTGAGTAGTATATAACAAAACATAGTTTAAAATTAATGAAAAAGGTTGGTTCAATTGGATTCCCATGTAACAAGACCCTGCTGTATAATTGAAGTGTAATTCTTTGTTGATTTTCAGTGGAGAAGGAAGTCGCCTTTCAGACAGTAGCGAAGACAGAACACCATCAGCCATGGCCAGAGCCGTCACAGTACATCCAGATACCACAAAAGTGATGTACTTTGCATAGAACGGCAATATGGCCAGGACATGTTCACAGCGGCAATATGGCCAGGACATGTTCACAGCTATTCTGATCTCAATAAGTTGTATGGTAGTGTTGGCATCCATATAACAAGAAGAATAATCCTTTTTTTAAATTTTCAGTGGAGAAGGCAGTCGCCATTCGGACAACAGTGAAGATAGAACGCCATCGGCCATGGCAAGAGCGGTCACCGTACATCCAGATACCACAAAGGTCATGTACTTTGCATAGAACCACTACAAGGTCAAGAAAATTTTTCACAGGGCATTCTGACCTCACCAAGTTGTAAACGCAGACTCCCAAGTGCTCATTATATAACTATACATGTTTTTAAATGGAATGTCATCATTTTGAACAAACTGAAAATCCTTTCATTGTTGATCATGAATTGTTGTTTGTATATTGAGACAAATATTATTGTTAATATTATCTTTAAGGCCGGGAATTTTTATAGATAAATTTTATGTATATTTCATCATAGGTTGAGTTTCATGTGAAAGTTGTATGGAGTGCTTCCTCAGATTTTGTCACTTAAAAAAAAATGACTGGAGCAATTTTTTCACCCATTTGTTTACCAATGTGATATAGATGATAAGTGTGGCTGATTGGTTCTCACTTGGTTTGGATATATTTTTTTTTCTTCCTTTGTATATAATCCTTTGACAGAGTCATTGGCTACATTCGGATATCCTCCTTACGCTACATTAGGTTACCCAAGGATAACTGTGGACAGATGTTGCATCTTATGCTGGTGTTCAAGCTAAGGGTTACCAAAAGGTAACCAAAGAAGGATATTCGAATGTGCCCAAAGACATTGGCTGCGTTGAGATAACTTCCTTAAGATACATTAGGTTACGCGAAGATAACCAAAGACAAATGATTCACTTATGACTGCATTCAACCTAAGTGTTACTCAGAGTATGATGTACGAATGCACCCATTGTGGCTGTGTTAGAATAACCTTCTTGGGGTACAGTAGGTTACCCTAGGGTAACCGTGGACTAATGCTTCGATTATGATGGCCTTCTAGGTAACCATAAGAAGATATCCGAATGCGCCCTTATGTCAAGAATATTGCACAATCCTCTGTCATTTATTTGTGATTTATTTCATATGCTTTTGAATTTGATTTTATATTTTTACCTTTTAAATGTGCTTGTTCAATCATGATATAAGCCTCTTTATTTTTTATCATAACTGACTCAATTTGAGGAAGAGAAGTGAAGGTTGAATGTAATTACTTAACTTATTTATTATTTTGTTCTTGTTTTTAAATTTTTGTCCTTATATGGGTAAATTGATAAAGCTTTCCCCTTAGTCATGATTTATAGTGGAATTAATCTGACATTTGTGGAATATGAATTCATCTTCTCTCGGTTTTTTATATGCATGAATAAACAATTAATTGTGATTGTAATATTATGCATTATGGCATAAATATGGTTATGAAATAAATATTTGAACACTTATTTCAGATTCAAAAATAAATTTCTTTTAAGTTTCTCATATCAAACATCTTCAGCTAGTTAAGCCTATTTATTCATTGATATAAACAAATTAATGGATAAGTTCGAGTTTACATTCTCCAAATGTCACATTAAACCCACTGTAATATTTTTGTGTATTTATATGTATGGTTTTATCATTTAAGTTATAGTAGCAAATAAAATCATAGATTTTGATGTGAAATTTATTACAACCTAATATGTAACACATAAGTTGTATACTTTGTCTGACATTTTTGTTTTGATTTTCATGAAATTATTGTGGTTAAATTAGACAATTTTGAAGTGCTTTAAGGACCAAGATCAACAATTTGGGAGAATACAAAAAAACCTTGTCTTTTTCAGTTCAGAAATGACTTTGATGTTTATATTGTAAATTTGAAAAAAGTTTGAACATCAAAACAATTGCAAATATTTTGATTTTTATACAATATTAAGAAACAAATATAATGTACATGTATTTTCATATCTTTGAGTTAAAATATCTTAAATATAAAAAATATAACTATTTGGCAGGAGAGAACAAAGTTGATATTTTTGCTATGGTGCTGTGATTGGAGGTAACAGCAATATTTATGTCTATTCAAGATATATTGTGGTAATTTTTTTTAATTTATTCATTGAATAATTGTTATGTTACTAATTCATGTTTTGAGATCACATTTACACGTGATATGAAACAATTCCTGTATTGTCTTGAGTTAAAGTCACAGTATTTGTCTTGTCTTTGTCTTGTAAACCAATCAATCAATCTTCTCAGTTGGTCTTAATTTAGACTGACCAATCTGCATATAACTGATTGATCTCAATTTAAACTGACTGATCTAACTGTGAACAGGGTCTTAATTAAACAAAGTAGTGACTTGAACTCAGGTCAAAACTGTAATTGTTCTTGTCTCACACTATGGGCTCATTTACACTTCCTCGCGCAACATCTTGTGATTTTAGCTGGGATTAAAAGTATAAACAAACACGACAAGTATAAACACCTGGCAATTTTCGCGCAACGTTGCACGATCGCTTATGAAGTATAAATGAACCCTATGTCACACAATGTAGGTTTTGTACGGACTTCATCATATCAATATATTTTAACCATTCCTCGTCATTTGTGTTTTGTCATTATTTTTAGATTTTATCTTTATGCATTAGACATCCTGTACCATGCTTTGTTTGTTATGTAGATTTGCCACATTGGAACCCCCCAGGGCACTTAATAATGAAAGAAACCAAAGCCATTTGCTTTGTCATATTCGTTTCAGAATATAGTAAGCAAAATAAAGTATTTTTGGTAAACATCTTCAAATTTCCAAATAATCATTATTCAACCTCCAAAATGATTTTGTAAATATTGTGATTCTGTTATTAATTTAATAAATTGTTATTGCCCCCCCTGGAAAAAAATTAGTGTCGATGAAGTTTTGATTATCCAAAAGAAAATATTGGTCAAGATTAATGATTTTTCTAAAATTTAATAAGGAGAGAAAAAAATGAAAATCATGTTATAAAAAATTCTTATTTTATAGGTGAGGGGGTGTCATCATTAGAATAGTCCCACCTGAATTAAATCCGGATATCCACCAATTAAAAACCACCACCAGAGGAGACCCTTTACTCGTGTATCTAAGTACCAAGGGAAGTAACCCTAACCTCCTTTCATTGGAAGATCGGTCCTCCTTTTATCCAATCATATTTTAGTCCCAATGTGATGTCTAGAAATTTTATGTTTTGAAAGAAATGGTCTATTTTATACCTTTTAATATAAAAAACCAAAAAATTGTTTATCCTAAAAAGAAGAATTTCCTAAAATAATAACATTTATCTTGAATCAAATATAATATCCAAGTCTTTGGTTATCAGTATTATACCAGTATTGAAATTTTTCCGAGACCTATATTAATGCACTTGTTTGGGTTGCACTTAAATGGTTGCCATAGTGTTTTCAAAATAGACTTCAATTTTTTTTATGGTTTCAGATTATAAATTTCATTTTTATACTAAGCAGTACGTGAAAAATCTTTAAACAAATTTCCCCTAAAATTTTGTAAAGCTCTTTCTTTCAAAACATAGTTTTTAATGACATTTTTTTATTATGCGCATGTCAGTGTTTATTGATCATGAAAACTTCCAAGCTTTTTATCATTATGACTTCCAGGAGCCAGAAGGATACCAAAGCCTTTTTATGCAATGCCAACGAAAACAAACTAGTCAACTTAAACCGTTAACAAAGAACACTTTTATATCCGAACAAAGACCATCCATAACGTTGTCATCTGTAATTTATTATTGTTTCCCCTTTACCTAAAACCTAGGCAGATCATCATGAAACACATTATTACAGAGCTTCATTTTCAGAGGCAGATCCAGTGGGTGGGGAACCAAGGTTTTTTTCTGGAAGATTAAAAAAAAATTAATGAAGATTTTAGTTATATTTTGGTTTTCCGTTGAAAATGATTCAGTTTTCCAATTTCCCTTTTGTCCTTTTTTTTGAAAGTCTGGATCTGCATCTGAAGTTGAAAGTTTATTGATTATTATGACATATTGATAATGAAATAACCATATGTTATGTAAGATATATAATCTTATGGTACACAAGGTAGTTTTGTTGTGGATTGGTAGAGATTTTAAACATTTAAATAGTGACACCTGTTCAAACTAAACGCAAAATTTGTCTTGATCAGAAAAATATTTCGTTTGAAAAAGGTAAAATTATTGAACAATTTTTAAGTGAAACAAGGTTTAGTTAGAAAAGGTTTCACACTATTTTGCAAAATTAAATTGGCATCGATTTTTTTATTAAATATATTAGCATCTGTCTTGTTAGGAACAGAATTGTGAAAATTACATGTAGTGCTTCAGACATTTTGAAAAATATTCAACTACAGTGCCATAAGGGGAGATAATTTATTTCTAGTCATACACAAGTCTGATTCATTCCAGTGTTTTTAAGACATTCAATTCTTTATTTGATGGCTGTGATTAGAAGCAATTTTGATTGAGGGATGTTGTATATTTATTCCTTATAATGACTTGTATAGTTCTCTGTTTAGTAAATCTGTAATCAGCAATTTTGGCATTTGAGGTAATATGATGCAATATTTTCATTTAAAATGGAGTACAGAGTCATTTGACAAAATGTTGTACAAATTTTTATGTCAAAATTTAGTCATGACAGTATTTTTTTTTTGACACCAACATAGGAGGTCTGGCATCTTTCAATATTTTGTCATTCAGCTTGAATTTTCCTGTTGACAGGTGTGCTAGTCTGTTATATTTGTTGAGATTATCTGAATAGAAAGTTAAGTTTGTTCTCATTTTTCACATTTTAACTTCCTAACAGAAAAGAATGGACAACACAGCAGGCATTGCACATGTTGGGTATCCTGGCACACGAAACCAGACAAACACAAGGAATGCGGGCAAAACATTTTGTAATGTGATTTATTTCAATAATTCCTTTGGTCAATTTTAGATTTTGATGACATAACCATCATAAAAAAATTGGACACACAATGTGGGTTTGGTATCTTTGGATTCATTATTTCAATTTTTGAATTGACCAATGAGAACAATTGAAATTATTCAGATGAGGAAACGTTTTTATAGTGTTCATTGTGCTTGCCCAGTGTGTTGTATCTAAGATTTCATATTTTGGAATAAATGTAGGGAATCAATAGCCAATACATCAGTAAGGTAGATTAACTTTTCGTTTGCCCTAATTAGAAGGAATTGACAATATTTTGGCAGAAACATATAACAAATATACTATATATTCTTGATATGGGAAATAATTTTTTTTGTTATGTGTGAATAAAGGGAAAACACTCCAAATTTTATTTAAATATTTTTGATGCTTAAATTGCAGCACTTTT
>JAULBM010034620.1:0-10970 GCA_032357055.1 Geukensia granosissima
TTGGCCATGGTCTTGTCTGTCCTCGACTTAACGATTTCTGTCTGCCCCTTTGGTATCTTCGAATTCCTTTTATCATAATACTGACTTTTTATCAGATAAATTGTATTAATAATATATCAAAGATGGTTCAAGACAGAGTTTATCAAGTTGATATACATATGAATTAATTGTACCTCCATCATTAACTTACGAGGAGAAAATAGCATAATATTTTAATGTAAAATATGCATAATAGTCAAAATGCAAGTTAAAGAGTTTTGTTTAATGTCCTCACTTACTATTTACATAATAGTTACATAGAATTTAAAAAAAAATACGAATAAACAAATAATTTCTAAACAGAAACCAAAAAATATTTTAAGATGCCGTTAGAAATTTGTTGGAAATTTCATACCTCAGTGATGTCAGATACACATTCAAGGAAAAACTGGTCAGAAAGCATTTCACTTTCGCAATCGTTAACGCATTTCTTGTAGTACATAATTATGGACAAATCTCCAGCTATTGTTTTCTCTGTATGATGTGGAATAGTCGGCTTTATTGGTATTTTAATCAAGCATCGTAGCAAAGTCACCATTAACGATAAGTCAAAGAATCCAGGCAAGGCATAGCCTATATAAAAATATGTAAAAACTGTCATTGCATTACAATAAATTTGAACTATAAAAGCTATAAATCAGTTGTATATTAAAAAAGTGACATAGTCATTCTCAAACCTGATTAAGAAGAGACCATCACCTAAGTTTCTGCAATAGATTTATCTTGCACAAAATAAAGAGTTGAAAAGTTTCTGTATTTAAATAGATTTATGTTTCGATGGAACTTCGAAATGTTAATCATTCAAAATTACGACTGATCCTTTTTGAAAGTAAATTATCATATGTTTACCATTCAGGTACCAGCAGATTGCCATTAGATTTTTTTAAACAGTTGGGCAAGTACTTGAAGATTCCGATAAGATTTGTTTTTAAGTGTTACACTTTAAACAAAAGTTCAGCCGAGATATCCTTTACCTTGACTATGTGAAATACTTTTTTTTTCTTAATACAAACTGATTTTATGATATAGGTGTTTACTCCAGTGTGAGACGACAATATGTTTGAAAGAACACCACAACAATGACACTTACCTTTCCTGGGAAAAAGTAAATCCCACTGGTGCTGGTTAATCACACCCCTTTTTAACAACGGTCGAATAATTGTCTCTTTGCCATGCTTCAACAAATTTTGAAGACCTCCTCTTTCAATACATTCTTTATGTAATTTGTCTCTTACAGCAGATGCAGCGATAAGAAAAACCAGTTTAACAATCCTTAAATAGTTTAGTTTCTCTTGGTCGGAGTCTAAATAAAATTACCATTGTTAATTTCAAAATTCTTTCTTCAACCCTTGAAGCGCAATTAGAGAAAATGCTTTCTTGACGGATAATGTTATTCAAAGGGATGACGTCTTGTGCAGTTTTTTTTAATCAAATAGTGTTGATTACAAAAACTCAGCTATAACTTATATGGATCAATTGATCTATTTGGGATGTCATACGGTTATTTTAGTCGCCGTGATAAAGTTAATGCATGTATCATCTGAAGAAAAACGACATTTCTCATCGAAATTATTTGTATATTATAGTTGGTCCAAACATAGAAAACAACGTACTCAAAATCAAACAAATCATTAAAGGAAGCCAAACCAAGCAGTAGGGAAAACAACTAGGTGCAATTCGTTTGAAAGATTCTCCGTATTTTCAGTGCTTAAGAATTTTAAAATAGTCAGCAAATTTCCATACAAATTACATGTCAGACAAGTCTGCTGACCTTTGGTCAACTAGCAGACCCAATCAACCCAGTGGTTTAAAAATAGAAGTTTACTAATGTTGAATTAATACGGTGAATTTTGTTATGCTATTTAATTGTAAAATCACATAATTATTCACTTGGTGATGGTTGCAATTCAATTGGACACACACTAAAAGAAATTCGAAGATATCAAAGGGGAAGACAGAAATCGTTTAATCGAAAGACAGACAAGACCATGGCCAACAAAATGAAACAAATGACAAACATAGAACACAAAACACTACACTGAAAACTAAAGCTGGAATAACATGAACCCTACAAATCAGACTATTTAAAGCAATGTTGAGAGACTATTAATTCTTAACTGTTGAAAACGCCAGAAATTCTATTAATTCACTTATATACAAAAAATTGCCAAATTAAAAGATTGTTAACCTCAACAATCTTGTAAAAGTAGTACAAAGGGGAACAAGATAGATGTACATGTACATACCTCTCTCAATTTCATCGATATCACTCTCCGACTCTTCTGTAAACACAATAATATGCTTGTTTTATATATTTGTGTATATTTGATAAATGGTCCAATATAAACAAGTTACATTTAGAATCATTTACGATAAAAGTAGCAAAAGGCCTATTGGCTCCACCTTTTTTTCTGTCAATATCCAAGCACGATAATGAAGGAAACCACAAAAGGCAATCTCGAAAGATTTTCAAATTTTTATGATCAGTTTTATTTTCGATGGCTGAAACAATATATATCTTTTTTGGTTAAATTTGTAACGTAATTTAAAAATTAGAAAAATTAATTTATTAGTAGTCCAAAAATGAAATATATTTTCTTACACCTATTGATTAAGGCGTTTTCAAATACATTTTATTATATGACTAAAACATCTATATACATCAAAAGATGATGACTTTAAAAATTACCTTCATCTTCACTTTCTTTGGTTATGTCGTCCTCTGGTGAAAGAATATATCAATATTAGCTGATTTACAATTTAGTTTTAAAAATATAGATGTGAATAGTTAGAAAAAGTTAACGATTTTATCCCCCTAATAATAAGAAAAAATGACATGGAATATCATAAAAATAAAATTATGATCCAAATCCACAATCTTCCGTTTTTGTGGGATTTAAAGAAATGACCCGTCATCATAGTTGCATTTGTATTTGCATCAGTGTATATCAAAATTTGACAGTGTATTGTACATAAAGTCCGAAATGGAATTTTAATGTGGTAATTATAAAATATTTGAAGCACAAGAATAACATGGAAGATTTCGAGATTTTTGTCAAATTTAAAAATGTGATAGATGCAGTACCATGCAAATGAGGTTTAATCTTAGCTGAAGTATCTCTACTGTGCGATTTCTTATTTCCTTTCTGTTTCTGTGATACATTTTCCACTGATTTCTCCGACAAAGTTACGTCATGTTTTGTGTCCAAATCTGTTGATTTAGTTTTGTCGCCGTCAGTTATATGACTAACACCATGGATTTCTACAAACAAAAATAGCGTGTTTGTTCAGCAGGTCTTTGAAGGAAAGAAAGAAATTATAAAATTACAAGTGTTTACGAAAAAATCTTCTTTTTAACAGTAAATCGTTTTGGCTGACTATATTTGTTATGATATTGCACTGGTGACCTAGCATATTTATAATGACGATATATAATTTTCAGTTTACAATTTTTATTAAAGTAAAGGTTACCTTATTATAAACTGATATAAAGTTTTCTATCACAATGTTCAGAATACGGTCAATGGGAGATAACTTCAACACCCCTACTAAAAATTGACTCGCCCTATGCCATCTTTTGTTTACTTTCAACATGTGTTGAAGCGGGGGATTTCAAAACTAATTTTCAGGTCAAAGTGACTCCATGCATTAATCAGGAAAGAATTCTGTTAGGCTGTTATGTAATGAGTAGATTGCCATGTATTTAAACGAAAAATTATGCAGGAAAATGGAATAATCGCAATTTCCCATTCTCTGATGAACCCCTTTATAGAGAGTAGTGTTTTGTTTTCAATATAGACAAATTAGAGGTTTCTGCCATTGTTTCCAGCAAACATACGATACCGAATGGATCCTTACAGTTACAACAATTTACCTATGCGTTTGTAACCTGCACATGCACATTCACCTTTGTTAGTATTACTTATGCTCTCAGATAACAAGTTGTGTTCTAAACAAGCTAAAAGAATTTACTTCTGGAAGAATTTGATAATTTGGCGCGTGTGTTAAATAATTAATGGCTGAATTATTGTATTTTAAATTTGTAGCATTATTGCTATAATCATTATAAGCCAAATTATTCAAGTGTGTTGGAAACATTATTGGTACAAGGTATCGCCAAAATTTTAACACCGATTTAATATTGACACACACATGGCACATGTGTAAGGAAATGTATGTGTTTTTCTACTTCAGTCTGAATAATTCACGTCCACTTTACCCCATTTATTGGACCCCACAATTCGGTATAGTTTTTGTTAAAAAATAAATGTTTTTTCTAGGGTTTCAGGTGATGTCGATAGAAATGTGAGTATTATAAAGAATTCACATAGAGTGAGGATGGTGTATCGCTAGTTATCAACTCAAGTCATTTCATTTGGAGAAAAAAACGAGCCTGCGGCAATCTATTTGTTGTCAGGGTGTACGTGTTGAGCGATATGTCGAAATCGTTTGTCCGAGAGGTTGATTTACACACATTCAAATAAACACACCGCCATGAGTAAAAGGTGATCTCGTAACAAAACGATCACATAGAAAAAATGAACTTACCATAGGAAGGCAAATCCGATACAAGAATTTCCTTTATAGCCTAGTAATAAATTCACAAATCTCGAAACAAACTTCAAAATATTCATTTATGAAATGGATTAACCACATATAATAGCAATCATAATAGAAATGAACATATGAATATATAGCATGTAGCATCGAGTATTTCCTCGACAACTGGCATTTACATAATACCACAACGTCATTTGACCAATCGAAATATTTTGGTTTCTTGGATCTTGGATCACTTTGATAATTCTAAGTGATTTTTTTAAACGGTTCAAGAAAACATTGCACCGAAAAGTAGTACCTTGCAAATCAGGTGAAAATTTTCCTCTGCTTTCCCTATTACCGATCATTTCATTTCTATTTTGTTTCTGCAATACATTTTTGTCAAATCCGTCACACTTTACTTCTTTAGTTTTCTGTGCCGATAACACATCTTGTGTTGCTTCAAGATCTGTTGTAAAAGTGTTTTCTCCGTTAGCAGCATTACTATCTGCAAAGATAATACAGATGCTTGTTCATCAACTAGTTTTGCGATTTCTGAACATTTATTCAAAGGCCAGATATTTAAACTTTGGTTATTAACTTAACTATATGCAGGATAGATACAGTCAATGCAAAAGAAAGAAGATATTGTGTTCTTGATATAGAACCAACTAATCAAACAAGGAAAACTGAAAATAAGGAACCTTCAAAATGAAGGCGCCTGACAGTGCATTCGAGTCTTCAATTAGACGAAGTATACATGTAAAACTGAAATGGCATCAAGCATGTTTTCGTTGAGAAATATAGGTAATCATTGAATTTGATTTTGGTTTAAAATTATTTTATTGGAGATCAAAGAAACAGCAGAAAGCACTAAATGATTAACAAACTTTCAGTTAAACCAAAATAAAAAATATATATACCAAGCTGTTCGAAATGAGTCACAGAATTTTTCTCTTGATTTCTAGAAAATTCATTACTTTTCTGTTTCTGAAATTGGTTCCCAACAAGGCCATCAATCTGTTTTGCTTCCGAATCTTCTGTCGTCAAAACATTTGCCTTAGCTTCATGATTTGATGTAGGAAGGTTGGTATCGTCTGTTATATTACTAAGTTCTGTAGATATCTGATCATCTACATGTTTCAAAATCATTGGCACATAACAAACATTAGAAAATTTCTGATTACATTTTCTTTAGCCGAACAAACTTAAATCTACATAGCCAGTTTTAAATGCTTTATCTGTTTCTATTTGTTATCTTCAGCAATAGAATTACATATACAAAAGTTTTCTAGGGGATGATCTAACGGACACTAGCATATTATGTTTATGTAAAATAGCTTGCAGCATGTATTCCCAATCATCTTCATTGTAAAGGTTTGCTATGCGGAATCGACGAAAGAGGTCTGTAGTATTTTGATAAAAAATATCATGCACGTCAAATAGCACCCGTTCCTTTACGATACAAGACTTTCTGTGTATGTAAAGCATTACCAACTTAAATAAACACATTACAGAAAGAAACAACGTCACGAGATCAGTTTATTCAGTCTTGACATGCAAACATCACAAAAAAATCCAAGAGAAATATGTCAGGTATATTTACTAAAGATGAATACTACCATTGAAATGTGCCTTGTAAATTCCGAACTAATGATATTTTAATCTTCTATTTGAAATTGGATCCGGGTGGAAAAATCTTTCAAAAATAAAATAAATAAAATACGCTTCATAAAAACAGAATATCGACAGACACTGCAATCTCGATAATATGAACAAGACAGAAAATGACGCATACTTTACCTGTACAACTAAAAAAAACATACAACTTAGCCAATGCGTATCCTTCAAAAACCTGCCGTGAATTCAGGTGGTCGGCAAGGGTTAGCAGTTCCTGCCACTTTAAATTCACCAACCGCATGTCAATTTTCCAATCCGATATTATTCATTTTAGGGTATAGGAGAAGGCTAAAAAAGATTACAACCTCCAGGTGGATGAAATAGGCTGTCTGTTTAGGTTACTCGGCAGTTTCACAGAAAAGGCCCCGTCTTCATCTCTGAAACGAATACTCCATATCGGTCGACAAGATTGTGGTGTCGACCATAAAAAGGTGATGACTTCAATCGAGTTATGAATTGCTTATGAATATGTTTTCTCTTATTCTGTATAAAAATATTGTTTATGTGACCCATATATTTATCAAACAGCTTACAAGACGGCATTGTCTACAGTTTTATTAAGTACAAACTTACTGTCTAGCTCTTCAAGTCTTTGTATTGCATCCGTGTATTTGTTTATCACACCTTCATCAAACGGACAGTCCTGGTAATTCTGAATCATTTGTTTAAACCCCGAATCAAGGGGCTTTCCTAAATGTTCATCGAATCGTTCGCCAACTCTAAGAAATGTTTGAAAAAATACAGTCATCTCGTCATCCGAATACTCGCGTTTAATACTGTGAACCAGACTATTTCTTGCTTGTATGATACGTTCCACATCATCACCAATATTTGTTGAGGAATTTTTAGGGTCAGATCCCCATCCGTCTGTCGGTGATTTTATAAAACCAAAGTGTTTTCCTAACTTATACGCTAAGTTAACATGGATTTTTAGAAATCCATCGCTAAGTAGAGTCAGTAATGCTTTATGTTCTGCAGGAGAAAGTTGGGTTTGAAATGTGGCATTTGAAGCCATGTTGTAAATTGTAGATGCCGGAAGTCCATAACTTTCTAAAAGTTCCTGCATCAATTTTGGAAATACCTCTATTGCTACCGCACAGCATCTGCCAAATTTGGAGTGTCCAGGCATGATGTTACTGCAAAAAACTACCGTTAAATAAAACAAATCTATCGTCTTGATTTTTTTCAAGTTTATTGACAAAGCAGCATAGTTCGTATTGGGAATCGTAATGTTTTATTATAAGAAAATGCACCCTGAGCATCCAACCAGGTTTATAATCAACTTTGTTTGGATTTCGAACTAGTTGTCAGAACAATGAGCACTTCTTCGATGTCGGAACATCTTGTTGTCGCTAGTGTTATTTGTCTACGTACTACAATCGACTTCAAAAGTTTTTTTTTTTTTTTTTTTTTTGCAGTTGGTTTTAGTTTAGTTTTTTCTGAGCTAAGAATCCGTAATCTAGTGGATGGCGTTATTTTTCAGTTTAAATGTTATACTTTGTTTTACATTGTTTACTTATTTGGTAGATTGTTGTTACATTTGAACATCACATTTTATGTGTTTGGTCTCTTACAACAATGTGCCTGTCCCAAGCCAGGATATAATTCTTTTTAGGGCATCACATTATATGTTTTTAACGTTTTGGATGGATTTCTCATCAAACCACATCTTCTTTTCTATAATAATAAGAATAAATATCTACAAAATATCATCACAAGTTTGATTAGAGTTCATAGTGATAGCTGTGTCTCAAACTATTATTTACATTCTATTTAACTACAACTAGTAAGCGCAATCTCTACATTGAAAAATGTAAGCTTAGTTAATTCATTTTGTTTCACACGTAAAACAGACAAGCAAGTCTTGTGGAGCAATCGACAAACAAGAATTTATAACCATGTGTTTCTTATAGCTGAATATGTGCAAAAATTTAGATTTTCTCCTACCTTTTTAAGACGTATAAACCATATCTTTGACTACAGTTTTCGTTGTCACACGCAGAAAAATTCATTTAACGTATTTAAGCCTGTTCAAATAAATAAGATCAAGTTATATCCTGCGTCGAAAATAATATATTTTGACCTTCAAACTGAATTTTTTACCCATTCAAATTTTAAAACTATTGATTTCAATGACCGTCCGAAAACAATAGATTAATTGACGTGTCGATATTTAACTTTAAATTCCTTCTACAAATTAAAGGGTCCGCTGAAGAAAAGTGTATAAAGAAAAACTAAAGTTACTTGGCATGAAACTAATGAAGCAGCAATGGATCAATATTTCATTAGCTTTCGAATGAGAAACAGAAATCCATGTACATTATTGATGCCCTATACACCAGATGGAATAATGGGCAGTCACTAAGTTGTTCTAAAAATAAACAAGAGGTTTCCTTGATACAACATTGTTTTACTAGTAGTTCATAGTTGTATTTATGTATTGGCTTCGGGAATGGGTAATTTAGATGAAACAACATAGAATCACAAAAGTACCATCAAGGAGCAATACTTGGTCAGCACGTTATAATAAACATTCATTCGATATTTGGTTTCAACTACACCACCGGCTTTATATGTATTTTTCGTAGGGTCATTTGCTAAAGTAACTGCTGGTGGCCATTTTGGACGACGGATCGATACGTAACAAACAATTGGTTAAGGAACATTCACACAGTAAAAAGTTTCCATCAATTAAGTGATAATCAAGAAGAAATTGTACATAATAACAAGCGTTTCTCATTTTTTCCTACGTTAAACTTAGTCCCAAGAATGGGGGTCATCTTGGATGACAAGTCGGCAATAATTCAAGTAACAACATTTGGTCAGAATGTCATTAGCAAAATTCACAAAATGTCTTCTTTCAACGATTCAGTGGTTCTCAAGGTAAAGTTGTCTGTATGAAAATAAAAAAGATATGGGGTAAATGTCAGAGAGGCTGCACTACAATCACGAAGAAAAACAGAGGACATTTACAAAACTAGGGATCTTCACAGGGCCTCGAACAATGTTGAATACCACTCCCTGTGAACATCTCTAAATCGCCCCAAAATCGTTTGTGCATAAAATAGTACAACGCTTATCTGATTATTATCAAAAATGCACATGTAACAAAACTTTAAACACAAAAACAAACCTATGACCACAATTCCTGAATTCAGACAGGAACATGAGACATGTTTGAATTAGTTTTGTTTTGTACCCAACCCTCCCCCAACACGCGACAAAAGGAAAAATTCAAAAACATGCAATAACAGACGGACCACAAAAAAATAGAACAGAAATTCACCAAAATCCGGCAAGAGAACAAATCTGTTACCGAAAGCTCACACCATAAGAAGAAAAGTAGAGCATACAACACCGGAACGTGGAATCATTTTACAGAATCCATGCCACGCGGCTTGTATATTTTTCTCAGATACGCGTTTTGTCGCAAAGATTACTTTTGCACATTTATTTTTTTTTTTCATTTTTGCTTATTAAATTTAAAAAGCGATGATATTTGGCTGACATTTTAGGCTTTTAATATTCTTTATTTAAGAAGTCCCAAATTTTACATTTTGTTATCTGTATATTACAATCAAGAACTGCATGACTGATTAAGAAAATAATACACGGCTAGATTAAATAACAAACAAGATATATAAACTAGATTTTAATCAAAGTCTGAAGGCATTTTGAGTCGCCAAAATGAATTTAATTGTGTTTATTTCGTATGACTACACAATTTGTATTTCATTTAAATTTTTCATATATACGTCTATACAAACTTTTATAATTATAGTGGTTCGTCACAAAGTATAGATTTAATTCAACATGTTATAATAATTGCTATGCCTTTATTATTGAAATTGAAATTGTTATTAAGGTTTTCGAATGCAAAAAGACAAAAACAATGAATTTGTTGCCCTTAGTATATATGCGTGTCCCATTTAGTTGCACTGGGCACCGGAGTGGTTTCAAGGGCTCAACCCACAGAGCTGACCAAACGCGATCCCCATATGGCAGACCTAACGTTTGTAGATTTCGCAAGCGAAAAGGTTAATGCACCTGCAAAAGACTAAATTTTTCGTCCCTACCCATCCCTACCATTTCCAAGTGGCAGTCAAAGCCAATGCCCTGTTGTAGTTCTTCTCGGATTGACGTGTACCCTGTTTACCTCTGTCATGACAGCGAGACCATAAACATTCGGCAATTCCATTGTTTTGCAAAGAGATTCGTGGTGTCTCTCATTTTTTAAGTTTTCGTTTTGCCTTTTTGTTGGTTTCCAGTTTGTCTTGTCTTTCTAAAGAAAGATATCGACATTGTGTTTCTGTTCGTACCTCACACTTTTATTCTGTTTTAAAAAATCTTACATTTTTTAAGTATGGTTTCAATTTTGTCAAAGAATGGTTAAACATAACATGTTTTTGCGCAATAACCTTTCTGAATTTTGAATTTTGGTCGATTTGTCCGAAAAAGGGACCAAAATTAAGTGTCACTTTTAAATTTGAGACATGTGCTTTGAATTCATTGCACATTTTTTATTGTTTTTGTTTTTTTAATTTTGTTGTAGAAAAATTGCATGTGATCTGTATCTGTTTATTGAACTTTCATAACTTTTATTTTGAAACAAGGACACGAAGGTGATTGATTTTTAATTTATTATCCCCGCACTTTCGAATGAAAGTTCGGGGATATTGTCGTTACCCCCGTCTGTCCGTCTGTCCGTCTGT
>JAULBM010034631.1:0-10970 GCA_032357055.1 Geukensia granosissima
AATACATCAATGAAGAGAAGAAAATAGGTAAAATCTTATTTTGCCTTCTTGGTATTCGAGCGCACCCTAAATGAAACCCACTAAAAGATTAAAATATTCCAACATTACTGATTTTTAAGACAAACTATATCTAGCTTGCACTGCAGTAGATATCAAATAATTGCATTATACTAATTTAATTAAAACCAATGCCTATTCAAACTCTGTAGATTTTTCAGAAATTTTTCTTGCCACCATACAAGTAACTGTGTTTATTACTTCATTTCAAGATCTATTTTGTTGACAAGAGAAAATGTATAAGTAATATGTATCTCCTAAATTATTTTGTATCCAGTTTTACATCTCAACTCTTTTAAATTATTAAAATATTGGCAATTTACTATAGCCTATCTTGACTTTAGTAGAACCTTAACGGCTTAACGACGACTAACTCAAAAATGTATGTATACATTCTTTATATACCATGTATACAGCAAATATTCTGTGATATCCAGTATGGTTTGACATGTCTGTGTTGTGAAATTGTTATGACATGTAGTATATACGGTCTTCTTTATCGTAATGGCTAAGTAAGTCACTTACAATCAGTCCCATGATAACTTTATCCACTGCCACCATAACACGTGTAACAAATGTCCGTGATTACACAATGCAATGGATATATTACAATATGCATTCGATATATAAATTATCTCATATTAACAGGTCGTAATCTGAACCTTTTAATTAGGTGACACAAGGATTTAAATTTTGTATATATAATATAAATAAATGTACGAAATAAATTTACTTCTTATTGTAAGTCTTTTTCTACATGTGTCTATTTGAGGGGATAATTTTTCACTAGCTAGTGCACTGCCGCAACTAGAATAAGATCTTAAAATGCTACAGTATAACCTATTTCACGAATCATTTTAGTGCACGCTGTTTATTCCTATCCAATACATGGGCCATTTTTTAAACATTATAAATGAGAGTTATCTTAAATCAAATAATAAAAAGCACTACTGAGAATTTCAATTTTGTGTATAATTGACGACAGACTGCGCATGATGTGCGAATGACTTTGAGTACAAAAATCCATCTCTCATGAAGGCTCTATAGAACGAATATTTGCATGGTTATGAGTGATATACATTTGTTGACAACAGTAGATGGCCGTTACTTCTTTTGAAGATTTGTAGGTTAGGTTTTCCACTATTATCTTTCGACGATGTAGTTTGGTCGACACTTTTTAGGGTCAGATTTCCGAACTAATGGTCCGTTAAACTTGCAAGTTCCTATGGTCATTTCCTCAAACAATATCGCACCAGTTGAAGGAGGATGTTGTCAGTTAATCACTGAATTTTATGGATTTGGCAATAATGAATATAAAAATATGAGTTGTGGCATGTATGTCCATGAGGCAACATACACCAAATGGCAGTCGAATTTAAACTTCTACATGTCCCAATAATGAACCGGAGTCCATACCATAACGAAAGTTGTAAAATGTGAAACTATTCATTAAACATGACAATGGTCCTAATCTATTGACTCACTTTACAACGTACATGGTGTTCTGATCAGCATTTGTGCCAGACCAGTACTTATAATGACCGTTGCAATCTTTTCAAGTATCCGACGGTCAAATATATTGTGATGGGTTTCCTCGACACGGGTTGTTGGTTGCTCTACACCAAAGCATTCTACAAAGTGTTTCTTCTGGGATTCTCCTTAGCCTATGTTGGTTTATATTTCTACATCCTTTGAAGTGTACATAGTCTTTCAGTAGAAATTTGAACTAGCCTCATCTTCATCCTGTATGCGGTTCCTTGGCTGTGGTTTTGGTTTTTGGTAGGGAAGGGTAAGCTTACCAAATGGTTTCTTTCTGTCGGCTTTCATGTCCATTTTCATTTTTTACTCCATCAGTTTGTTTCTAATTAATTTAGCAGGGACAAAGGACCACATGTCACTCGAGATCTCTGTGATAAATTTTGCATCCGACAGATAGTTACTACATCTGGAACGACGTGGTTCTGCTAACCAATCTAGATCAGTCAACCGAAGTGGATTTACCAGTCTACTGACTTGGACACTAGATATGGTAGAAGTCCTCTACCTGTCTTCAACGTCAACATTAGCACTGTAGGAGATGGTCACATCACATTCTCTTTTTCAAGTAACGAAACTGCCATCAAATCAGTCACACGTGCTGTACACAGACAAGTCATCCACACAAGTACCACATGGTGGTTGCTCCTGAGCCTTTCAAATCCTCTACTCTTGCTGTCCCCCAGGTTATTGCTTTTTCCCTATCTGCTCACGCTACTCTCATGCTCATTTCACTATTTTTGGTATTTTTCTGAGTAAATTTTAAGATTCCTGTTATTTTTAAAAGTGAACCTCAAAGTTATCTTTCCTTTTCCTACTATACGACGGCAAAAGTTTTGTGGTCGTATAATGTTATGGGCATGTCGTCGTAGATAGGTAGGTTTCCGTTCAATAACTTTTGTTCTATTATTTGGATTCATTTGAAATTTTAACACAATGATTTCCAATATAAAATACAGGTTGGGATTGATTTTGCGTTATCTAGCACCGCCCGTTTTTGTGGAGGACCAAAAGGGGGTTATCTTATATTTTAAGTTTTTTATTTCTTGTCGGAATTTGTTTTTTGTCTTTGTGTTCCAACCGCCTCGGTGGTGTAATGGTAAGCGTGCTCGCCTCGAGTGCGGAAAGTCGTGGGTTCGATCCCCGGTCGGGTCATGCAAAAGACATTAAAATTGATATTTGCTGCTTTTCTGCTAATTTATAAGAACGCAGCATTTAAGAGTATGAGCATAGACTGGTCGACCCAGAGTCAGAATAATGTGTCTGGGTAACGTGGCACGTCTTCCTATCTGCTGTTCTTTTGTGAGCTAGCACGATAAAAATCCGGCTCAACGTATTGGTCTAGCACAAAGCAGGGTTCATTCATTATCTCTCATCATTCATATGTTCTCGTCCTGAATATGCATGATGTTTTGTCACTGGACGTTAAGCACCATTTAATCAATCAATCTTTGTATTCCTTATGACATGACCAACTTAAAAAGTGACAAGTGTCATGATCTATCTCTTAAAGTTACTGAGATAAATAGGGTCCTTATTTTTAAAACTTTTTTATTTATCATCCGATTTTTATGTTTTTCTCGACGCATGTCGGGTACTATTCTCGCTTTGTAGCCTCTGTTCTTAAAGACGTTAACAGCATAGCAACAAAAGTCACATGACCAAATATACTATTCTGATTGGACAAAAATGAATGTTCCAATAACAGAGAAAACATGTAGAAATTCCTAACACTGTACCATCACAATATCTAGTGAAATTCTCTTTTGTCAAAATAGATAACATGTAAATTTTGTCAAAATATCGCATTTCTTTAACAAAACAAGATATCAAAGTTCTGTTGTTGTGTACCAATATGTGTAATGTAATGCTATAATAGCTATTTATAGCTGAACCTGATAAGAAATCACATGGTCATATTAAATGCATAAACAATTCGGAAAATTATATTATCAGATTTGTTTTTAAATAATGTAAAATCAAACGTTTTCTTTATTAATACATTTATTAAATGCTTTCAATAAATTGGATATATATTCATTAGCTTTCACTACGACAATTTCTCTTCTGTTTACAATCACACAGTTGCATGCGGTGACATGTAATTTTACATACATTATTTAAGGTCAATTACACATGGGATACTAATATTGGAAACTTCTTATATGTTAAAAATAATATTTTTATATACTAAAAAAAAAGGTTTTTTTTGTCATTCATAATTTTTTTGTTGGAAATTTATTGTATTTATTTGCGTCCGTCGTATATATACATTGTGGATCAAAGCTTATGCTCTAATTGTAAGGTGCATGAGTGAAGTTTTAGTATTGTTAAACTTTTTAAATGTAAAACAGAAACAGTTTTATAAAATTTTAATATTAAAGAAAGAACAGAAATTTATTTAAATGTGTCGGTTATTTTTTTCAAAGATAGTACTTGTTTTATTTATACAACTGGGAACACTGACTGTTAAAAGCAACAAATTTTATATCTATTGCATTTAAAAAGGTACAATTTAAATAAATTTAAATCAAAATTTCTTCTTTTTTTTAAAGTTTTTTTTTTTTTTTTTTTTTTTTTGATTAATAAAAACATCATAAATAACAGTTTGAATTTAAACGATCCCAGAGTGTGTATCAACCCAACAACTACTATGGTTGTAAAAATATGTATGAGAGCTAACCTGTCCTTTAACAGAATCTACTTTTGCTCGGAGATACTTCCTTATAGCAGCAATATTAACAGCTCTAGGTGTACCAGTCGACTTGTTCAGGGCCAGGTTGAACCTGACAGAATCCCCCTTCTGTAGGAAGTCTCGTTTATCAGCTAAGCTTGTTATACCATATGGATACATTTCAGGTTCAGTTTCATCTAAGAAATAAATTTGAAACAGTATTCTTTAAAATCAAACAAGACAGATTTAAAAGTTCTAAAGCTTCCGCAGTATCACTGAGGTTTTTAATTTTATATTGTGCCTCATTCACACATAATGCAAATTAATTCCCATTATCGATTGCGCATTGAGGGAATGTTTAATATTTCAATGTTTTTAATTCGCATGGAATTGCTTTTACGTAAGTGTGAACGTGTTTGACATTGTCAATTCGCATTCGAATGCACATTCAATTTGCATTATATGTCTGTGTGAACGCACAATAGAAGTGGAATTTTGTACTATTATAGAAGAACATGTAGAATTAGAGTACAAAAGACCATTATAAAGTCTCCACTTTATTAAAAAGAGACATACTGTTTAACCCTGTATTCTTCTTTCTCTTCTTATATTTTTGTGTCCAAGCCGTAACTTTTTAGCCTTTTGACTAGGCATAAAATATGGATATTGGCACATGGATGTATCTCCATGAGATGATGTGTCATGTACATTCATGACCTTGACATTTGACCTAAGGTCAAATTTAAAGGTTTTCTGACATGACTGTGTCTGAGCTACAACTTTGACATATGCATACCATATTTGGCACATGACTATCACTATGGGAGAATTTGTCATGACCCAGTATTACATTGGCCTTTGACTTCAAGGTCCAATTAATAGCTTTATTGTCATTGATTTGTGTTTAGACTTTTGATATTGGATTTTATTTTTGGTGTGTGGATAAACCATAATGGGGCTTTGTGTCATGTACTTTCATAACTCCTATGTGACCTTGACCTCAAGGTTAAAATCTTCAAATATTTGATGTTACTTCTTGTCTGGCTTATCTCTTTTTGTCTTTTGATGTAGGGTTTCCATTTTATGTGTGTGGGTAAATGAGTCAATTACATTTATGAACCTTATATGACCTTTCACATTAATGTAAAAATTTTTAGTTGCTTGATATAGCTTCATGTCCAGGAGTACCCTGAGAGAATCACCGACCTTGAAAGTGTAACTAATAAACCATTTCACATGCATGTGAGTTAAACTCAAACAGTTTTTGTATGGAACAAAGTCAGGCAAGAACTCACACTTTATAGGTGTTAGGCTATGGTGATCTGTACAGGTAAGTTTAAATCAACTATCTAGACCACACTGCCACCCAGGCCCCAGGAAAGGATTGAATCTTCTTTCAATACTAATAACCAAACATGTTTTCATGTATGAATAACAATACAAAATTTTAAAAATGTCACTTCTTTGGCAGTGAACACCAGATTAGCTGATCAAAATCAGTAAGGCACTTGAAAAAAAGCATATCAACTAAAAAGAATTTCTAAGCACTGCTTCGATGAAAAAATTAAAGAAACTGTAAGACTAAACATCCAGATATTAAATCAGGTTTTTACAATAGAATTATAAATAGTATATCAGATAGGTGATTAACAATAGAAAATAAGGAGAAAATCCAAGAAAGACAAGATCTGATGGATTATGGACAAGGTGATTCCTTATACCATCCTCACATTGAATAGAGGTACAACAGGAACTTTGTATTGCACATAAGCAGTTGCTGAGACATTCCAAATTGTCTTTTTTACTAATATAAGCCAAACTAAAAATGAATATATATTTTTAAAAACTAACCATCATCTTTGAAGGGTTGTACAAGTCCACTATATTCTTCCTGATCAGGATTGACAATCCTCATCGGTCTGATTATTCTTCCCTGTAACTGGCCTTTGTCACGTAGGACCTCCTGTTAATTAAAATTAATATTTACTTTTATCATTTGTCTGGCCATATAATAAGAATTTTGTGTCATTTTTGGCATATCCAAAAAAATTTGAACAGCTAAAATATGAAGTCCAATCTTTACTGAACATCATTACTAGCAGTTTACATTAAATAAGAGTTATTTAGTTGTCAACTGATTTTATATGAATAGCTATAAGGTACATGTGTACTTTACTCTGAACTTATTATACATTCTAGAAATGCCTTAAATACAGCATCAACAGGCACATATCTTAACATATGATAGAGTTTTTCAGGTCATTGCAGCTATTTTTTGTCTTTTAAAAAAATATTTATGAACTTATCATGAGTAACTTTTTGAAATGATTTTACTTACTCTGAATATTTTCATTGGGACAGATATGATGAATTCAAATCAGATAACAGAAAATGAAGATCTAGATTTTTCACCCCTATACCCAGAAGGGTAAGATGTTTCTATAAGTTAAGATTTGGCGTGAAATGCTGCTCACTAACAGCCCCTTAAAATATTTGTGATTATATACCTCAGGTGGAATGGTTCCTTTTGGCAGTTTGTGTATGTTTTCAGCACTATGTTTGGCACTTTTTCTACAGAGTGTATACTCCACTTCATCACCAAGATCAAGTTCATTTGGATCGCCATCATAAGAGCTGTGTAACAGATAACTGTGGTTATTCAGTGGCAAAACGATTTTTCTTGCATTTTTCTTGTTGGTCGCTAATTTATACTCAAGTTGCAAATAGTGATAAAAGCTTTCTTTACAGAAAATATTTCCTGTAATATTGTTATAATACATTTTTTTTTACCTTATATAACATAAAAATAATAAATCATAGAGAAATTTTTTCTATAAATGTTTAAAAAGAACTAATTTTCCCCAATACAAATGTAATAGTTTAGCTTACTTCAGCAAAAAATTTCCCTATTGGGGATGTGCATTGATGTACCGTTTTGGCCATAGATTATACGCTATCTTCTACCCTAAAAGCATTTCATGGGGTTAGGGGTGAATACAATGTACCCCTACACGATTTTTTGCCCAAGTTGTCAGATTGACTATTCGTCTTCCTTTTTGATGGTTTTAAGAAAAGAAGGATTTTGGCAAAACGTGAAATATATATCAACTTTCACCCACTTGAATCCATTTTGTTCTATCAGTAATAGGTATTTTCTTTCGTATATCGACATGAGAGAACTACGATTACACTTGCCACCATTTGTAATATAACAAAACAAAACATCACGGGATCGTAAAGTGATAGAAGATTCAACAGTGGTTTAAGTATCTCTCGGCTATCAAAAGGAAGCTGATCATTGTTAACTTTTCTTAAATTTCAGTAAAAAATGATTAAAACAGTTTCTTTTTGCTTGAAAGTTAAAACAACGGAGATAAATTCAACAATGATTGGTGACTTTTCCGGACCGAACTGGGAAAGATATTTTTACAGCACTGTCACTTACAGGTGGTAAATAGTCGTTATTTTCTTCAAATTCTTTGCTATTTAAGCACATTTTTTAATTATATGTTATTTAAACTATTAAATAAGAAGAAATGATCACCCAAAAAACAACATATTTACCGGACAGATCTTTACGGGGACATTCTCAACAAAAGTCCTCGCATATAATATATACGAACTAGACTTTTTCCTAGGTTTTGGGGGCTAAAAAGACCCCGCGTATTATGTATAAATGCGTATTATCTACAGCCAAATACGGTAAATATCAACAAAACTTGTCTCCATTTGTGTGGGACATTTAGCCCTCTTGTCATATGTGCAAAAATCACACCAACAACTCCTACATAATTCAGTAAATTGAAAATCTTTAACAGGTTCACTTTTACATATGAATCAACCAAAGTCAAAATTAAGAATCAGTTGGTTGAAAGGTGAAAGAGGAGTTAAGGACAATCTTAAGTGTCATATGTGTGAAATTATTGCATAATTCCTAATATTGTGTATAAAATTGACAATCGTTATCAACCACAGACCAACTTTGGAGTCTGACCATTGAACCCTGTTGGAGGAGATGGGGATACGACTTTGAGTGTCAAATGTGCAAAGAGATTCTAAGTTCCTATAAAACTGAAAATCCTTATCACATGCACATCTGCATAAATATCAACTCTATTGATATATTTAGTTTGAGAGAGCTTCAAAAGGCAGAGAGGATCACATTAATTGCAGTTTGAAGTACAATTCTTACCTTAAGATCAGTAATGAGAGCAAAGACTAAGTTTGTCAGGGCTTCTCCAACAGACAACCTAGCCATACAACATGGATCTATCAATCCTTTCACTGGCTGCTCCCCAATAGCTGTAGCTGATCCTACCTTCAAAACAAAATGTCACATGTATCGGCTGAAATTATAGGCTTTACTTCCACTTTATTAAAGTTAAGTACCGAATTCCTTGTATTCAGAACCAAGGGTTCGTAAAAAATTCAACAAAGAGCACTTATCAGAATCTGCAAAATCCAGAAGTTCGAAGTATTTTTTGTTTCGGTAGTTTAGTATTAATACCTGAAATGAATCATTTTACTTTCGCTCTCCTACATTAAATGTCTCTCAATAACAAAAAGTGGTGTTTTCTAGAAGAAATTTCTTTTTTAGATCTTGCAATACCAGGTGTATGTGGGCTGTTTAATGATTTCAATTATAATTAAGGTGAGGGGTCATTTCTAGCAGCAGGGGTGTTTAATATGATGAATAGGGTATCTATTTTCAAATTTTGCATGGTCATTTGAATGAAATAGAACAATGATTTTATTTACTTGATCAATATTTATAAACACAGGTCGCAGTGGTAAGGACCTCATACAGATGTTTTCTGTCAAGTTTGGTTCCATTAAGCCTAGCAGCTTCAGAGAAGAAGACTTTTTTAAAAATCAGCCAATCAGAAAAAAAAATGACTGTGCAGCCATATTGGTAGTCCAATCAGGACAACCCAAGGAAACTTTATAAAGGACCTCACATAGATGCTTCCTGTCAAGTTTGGCTCCACATGGCCAGGTAGTTTCTAAGGAGAAGACTTCTGACTTTTTGATAATTAGCAAAAAGAGTTGCCTGCGGCAACTAATATTGGTCCTATTGAAAAGAAACAAGTAAACTTTGTAAAGGTCCTCCCATAGATGCTTTCTGTGAAAGGACAAGGTACGATAAGGGCCTTATTTGGCCCATTATTCAATGTAAAAATAAACTTGCATTTATTTTCCCAATATTTTGTTGAAATTAAGTTAAATAATTATTTTTCACTAAACTAATAGAAAATGCCAATTGAAGTGTTTTTGACGTCACAATAACGTCACAATTAAAGGCAAAAACGGCCATTCTTTCAAAAATCCCCAAATTTGGTCTATTTTTCGTACGTTTTTGGCTTAAATAATTATCTCCGACAACGTAGACCAACAAAATTTTTGATACTGAATGAAGATGTTTACATAATACACCAGCTGGCAAAAATTGTGGCGGTCTACGTTGTCGGAAATATTTAGATTTAAGGAAAAAGATCCAAAATCTGTACTATTTCAGTAATTTTTAACAAATAAGACATATTGCGTCCTGTTAGTGACGTCAGTATGACTTCAGAAAACAAATTATTTTTCAAAACCTGTCATAAAATGTGAAGTTTCATTAGTTTACATCAAGATAGACCATATTGCAAAACCATCGTACGACTTTCATTTTTGTGGGCCAAAAAGGGTACTTAACGTACCTTGTCCTTTGATTCTATTTGGAAAAGCAGTTTCAGAGGGACAAGATAAAAATGTAAAAGTTTCTGGAAGACAGATGACATGTGATGACAAAAGTTTATATGGCCTTTGGCCAGGTAAACTAAAAAGCTTGTTTTATATAAAAGTAGCATAAAGCTGTTAATTTTTCATATTTTGCAGTATTATTGCCAGTGAAATGAAATCAATATACTCTTCTTTAAAAGAGAGAATAAAGAATATATGTCAGAAAGACACGGTCAACATCTTATATTTTGATTTGCAGTTTCTAATTGAGTTATTTCACTTGATCAGCTTTTTATAGACTTTGTACCATATGCATGCCTAATGGAATAAACTCCATAGAAACTGGTTGGCATATTTTTCTAGAAATTTATGAATACAATCAAATTTTATCCTCTTTTGATTCTTCAGTTTAATCAGGAGTCATTGTACTTGTTATTTTTTTGGTGTTGCCCTGGCAGGACAACTGAATTTGTAAGTTAGTAGAGCTCAAGATTGTTTGAAGGAAAATTTCATCTTTATCCTAAAAACCTAACAAGCTGGTATTTAAACACTGCAACAGCATTTATACTAACATGTGATCCTGGCTTCTTATTGCATTGGGTTTTTAAGAAAAAAAAAGAAATTCATAGTTGCAAAGGAAGCACTTATAGAACTAGAATCTGGTGTTCTGCCTGAACAGATGCATACCCCCTGTAAAATAGCCATTAATACTGTGACCAGAGAGCCCCCCCCCCCCCCCACCCCACCCCACCCCCCACATTTGCCGTAGCTAGATATCCTCGTACCTCCAACTTCACTGTTTTGAATGTTCGGACTTAGTTTTTTCGCTGTCTTGGAGGTAGTGCAGAATACTTTGACAAAACTGTCTATTCCTTGAATATCAGTACAAAATCAGTCTGCTTACATGTGGCCCGTGAATACCAGAACAAAATCAGTCTGCTTACATATGGCCCGTGAATACCAGAACAAAATCAGTCTGCTT
>JAULBM010034642.1:0-10970 GCA_032357055.1 Geukensia granosissima
CCTGTTATCAGACTAGTGTAACGTGAAATTTATCAAATAATTTTTAACAGAAATTTGCTGCCTTTGTTAAAATTCTAGAGCACTGAAAATAAGGAAAGGCCTAGAGAGTATTGCACTAAGTAGTTATCCCTGTCATCGGATTTGGCTTCCCATTTCGATTTCTTTGGATTTAAGTGCTTCCTTTACTATGTATAGATCTTAGACTTCCTACGTTTTGGTTCAAATACTACTGATGAGAGGTTACTCCTTAAAATGTTCCTTGTTCATAGCATACTGAAATTCTCCATATTTGTACAACATTGGTAATTTTGTACTTTCAATGTTGATTGGATGTATCCCTGTTGTAGAAAATTAAGAGCAATGCACTCTTCGGAACACCCTGATACTTGGCTAGTTATTCTGTATTCTGTAAAACAATCACTATGTTTTATCTGTATAGGTAGAATATGAAGCATCAAATATGGTACTGTTGTTAAAATTCTCTACTTACACAGTTGTTACACAACGAAGTTGGTATTCAGCTGCATCCAGCATTCGATGTACATGATAAGAAATTAATGTTTTTGCACTAATAAAAATTATTACTTGTTTAAAGGACACAAATATTAATGCAGAAATATAACATACATTGACAAAAGTAATTCGAAGAAGTCGAAAGACGAACAAGACCATGGTCCACAAAATTAAATATAACCATAAAATTCATAAAACACACAACACTACACTAAATCCTAGCTAGAGTAACACGAACCCTACAAAAACCAGGGTGAGTTCAGGTGCTCCGGAAGACTAAGCAACGCCTGTCCCACTAGTTGTTCCAATTGTATCGGTCAACCAAATCATGATGGCAACCGAAAAACTTCCGGACTAATTCATTTATAACCATGTTATTTCCTTTAAAACATATAAACTAGTCACTTAGTATCCCTTATTTAAAAATCTCTTTCAAATAATAGGTGATGAATGTATGAAGCGAATCTTACCTTCAGACACAAGGACAAACATAAAAAGAGAACGCATGTTTTCTTCTGTTGAGTACAGGCAACATTGATTTTTTTATCTCAAAATCAACCATTTTTATAGAAATTGTGCAGGTCATATATTATCTTTTGCTCTTTTGCATCCTTAAATGTATTTAAGATTAAAAATATTAATCAAATAATAAAAGGTCGTAAAATTTGTTTTACAAAAATATTAATGAAATAATATAAGGTCGTAAAATTTGTTTTACAAAAGCCAAAGCCAAAAAAAGATTTAATATTTCCTTTAAATTGCTATTTTAAATGTATGTAGTATAGCGGTGAAGAGTAAATTGTGGTCATTTGTTTTACATAATTCACATTCGTTGTAATGAATCAAACATGTACCTTGATTATTGTATTTAATTCTCATATTCTAATTTCACGTATGCATTCTAGTATGCCATACCACAGTTATTTTAATGTAGAGCGGAATTGTTCTTGCACCAGTGTCATAATAAATAAATTTAATCCTATGATATTATTAGAATGAATTCATAATCACGTTGGAATACAAATTATGATATGTTTAAATTTGTCATGTGCCTTGCAAATCATAAGATCTGTTTGATTTCTGCATAAATAGATTTTTAACCAATATCTCTAATAGGTTAAACTTTAAACAAAATTTGCGAAGCTTTGCAAAAGAAATTTATGCAAAAGGTTATCCCTTTAATAAATACAAAATTACCAATGTTATATAAGTGTTGAGAATATTGTTATGATATATGTGCAGTTGAAGGAGTAGTCTCTAACAAGTAGCATTTGAACATAAATATAGGATAAAATCCAAACATAGCAAAAGAAGCACTCAAATCCAAACAAATCGAAATGGGAAATCCAGAGTAGAATACCAGGTGAAAGATCAAAAGTGCATAGTCCAACGACATTAATGAGACAAGACAAATCCGAAACAAACTAAAAGAAAAAACGAAAACAAAATGAACAAGGGCTTGGAATTCAGGAACTTCTTTACCAAATAGGAGTGAGATATGGCGCTCAAGAAGGGTACGCATCCTCTTCCTCGCAACAAACAGACGCTTGGGTTACAAAATGAATAGGGCTGTTATGCACTAAGATCAACGTTAAATGATGTGGTTACTTCCTTTGGTGTTTTAACAACTAGTTCGTTGTCCCCGTGTTTTCACTAAAGTTTCTGACTTTAACTGTTCATCCTACCGGTAAGTTTTGCAGCAGGTATACTTATAGCAAAAGCATCGCAAGACTTTAACAATATTTATATTAGCGTTGATCGTGAAAAAATAGTGTTTCTATGGGGACGATTTCATAGTCCCATGTCGATAGGAGTACGAATTCAGGTCGAAAATTTGAAAAAAAATGAATTATCGGAAGTACCAAAATCCGGAAGGGGGATCCTACTCCTTCAAAATTATGATTTTTTTAAAAATTTATGAACAAACTTAATACGAATCTCCAATTGGATTCCATGTACGAACTTCCAGTTTTACCACCAAAACATCTTTCGTTTGCATTTGAGAATGTCCATATGCTCAAACCGCAATCTTCCTAGCAATTGTTATAAAGAGTTGCAAAATATATTTAACAAGATGGTGTTACGACATAAGAAAAATAATTGCGATTTGAGCGTTTGGACATTCTCAAATGCGACGGGAAGCTGTTTTAAACAGATCCATGTTACATTGCAAAATATGTAGGACATCATGTTTATATTTTTATGGATATTATGAAGTTCAATTTATATATATCATATATGATAACATAATAGGACAATTTTTTGTACCGATCTTTTTATAACGATGCAACAAACTTGTGTACCAATCGTTTGTCTAAAATAAAGAAATTATATTTATTGAAAAAAATTGTACGTACAAAAAGTTACATTTACAGGCTAGGAAAATAACTAGTTCATGACAAAAATATTTAGAGATAGGAAAATCATAAGTGTATACTTAAACAGGGCGCATTTTGCTATTTTTACTTTAAGTTTTCGTTACATTGATTGCAAATATAAATTATATGATTTTTATTATAGTAAATGCAATAGAAACATAACGTAAATATCATTATATCGTCGGATTTCCTTGGTTGTCAAACACTGACGTTGACTCGTTGGTGGCATTAAATGGGTATTTGCAATTCTTGTTATTGTTTAGTTGGCAGCTGAGAACGTTGTGGAAATTGTGATTTTCTATGTAAGGATACGGCGATACTATGTATTGGCATTTATATCTGTAGGGAAAAACGCCTATTTTGTATTTTTTTTTTAATGAAATGTACAATTGTCTGTAATAGGTTAAAATAAAAATTGCAAAAGTCTGGTAAATTTTGAAATGCTATATGCACATTTCAAAGCAAAATTTCTCATCAGTAGCATTACAAAAAAATAGAAAGTTAGAAATTTAAAAAATAGTACCAGAAGTCATTGAAATCTAAAACATTGTCAAGTAGAAATAGAATGCCAAAATCAATGGTAGGGAGAACTCGGTAAAAAGTTGTTTCGAAGGCTCTCCGTATTTTTAATGTTTAAACAAATACGACACATTTTTTGTTTAATTTTATTTGATAAATTTCATGTTGGACAATTTTGACAACTGTGCATGGAAATATCTTATGTGACCTCTGGTCCACTAGCAAAAATATTGCATACTTATGGTGAGTTTTGATATGCTTTTCGTGTTTTTCAAGGAGTTACTTCACATTTGAAGCACTACAACCAAAACATAGGACATTTGTAATCCATAAATTACTGAAGTCTAAAAAACATGACGAAGTAGGGAGTCAAATCCAGAGATTCGGACACACTTCTGGGTGAAATTCGTTTGACTGTCTACAATATCAATTAATTTGATCTCTTACTGCCATACAGTTTTTTTACGTCCTGATCCTTGGTTATGAATTATAGCAGGGTTTCTAATGCTTTTCCATGAAAGCTTTAAATAACAATTTTTTTAAACTATCTTTAAGAATTGCTCAGTCGGGCACTTGTAATAAAACTGCATTGTTGTTAATAAAGATTACCAATAAAATAAGTAAGAAATTAAATAAAAGTTACTTGTCACCAACAAATCAATGAAATATTCATAGAGTAAAAAATAAAATAACCAAGTCTCAACAGATTAATGATGGTGTTTTTAAAACTTCCGCGACTAGAAAAGGTCAGTCTCGTTCGAATTCAATAAGACATGTTTATTTGAAACGGGAAACATAAAAATATTTGGCGCTTAAAAGAAGATTCCTGTCTCCAAATTTAAGGAAGCCAGATTTGTTTATTATTTGAATACAGATATAAACGACCTATTCTTGTATAGTTAATAACCCCTATTAGAACATTTATAAAATGAACCAAATAATTTCACTTGTGGTGACATCACCGGCTTAGTGCATCAGATCAGCTGAATTTACCCTCTTATAAGCAAGAGTTGGTCGTAATGCTAACCTTTGTAATGACCTGTTATATTTTTTTGGTGCTACTGATCGTAACTTTGTAATTTTTTCTGTTGTTGGTTCAATTTGTTAATTTTTTCTGATTTGATGTTTATTATGTCCTGGTTTTGTAACGAGTTCTTATAAGAATTTAAAGACCATACTGCCTTTAAATCTATATCAATATGTCTTTTATTTTAACAAGTGGGATATTATTCTTCCATTTTTAAAGTCATTGTAGTTAGATACTAACAGTAGAATAGAGTATATCTTACCTTGAAGAAAATTTATATTTCAAAAGGAAAAAACGAATGTCAGTTGATGAATACGTAGTACTTATATTGTTTCGTTATTTCTCGAACTACACAGTGGAAAATACATTGGTGTTGTTGTATAATTACGCGAGAGGAAAGTCGACAGACATGTCAATCTGCACAAGGCGGAACACATATCCAAATGAAACTAAAAATACAAAGCTATGAACGATTAGCACCCAATTAAAGAACCTGTGTTCTCGGGTGGTCCGGAAGGGTAAGAAGTTCTCGTCTTTTAAAAACAATCGCAATTATTCAATTTCCAACCCGATATTACCCATTTCAGGTTAAAGGGGAAGGATACCTGGGATCACAACCTCCAGGCGGTACTTTGAAAAACTAAAGTATAAAAAATCTGACGTTGGTACTGAACTTTTCCTTGGCATATAAAGTCTTTCCCAAAATTTTTCTTGGGAACATCTAATATACTTTAGTTTAAACTTTAATACATAAAAAATCATATGTTGTATAGTTCAGGTGGTGCACGGTATGTCTACCTGGTTAGGGACTATACGTATCCATTGACCTGTCCTGAGGGCAGATCTAAATTCGTGTCTATAAAGTATTTATGGAATACTGTTCTATTTGAAAAACATAATTTGAAATTGCACGACCAAATATGACCTTTTGTAAGCAAATTCTTTACAAAGGAACATCGATTAATTTTGAAAGATAAAACGAAACGTAATATTAAAATATATTGTTATCATATTTTGGCAACAAAGCTCTGTTATAAGATATGTAATCTCAAACAAACAGTAAAGATAAGCACATGCAGATTTTGTTGATAATTGGCAAACCAATCTTTATTTATGTGAACATACATATCATCGACAATATGTCATATGTTAACTAACACACTGGATGGTATACAATTTTTTTTAAAAAATCATTGTCTTTTTGAAATTCTGCATACGAAAAGGTTGAAATATGAACCTTATCATATGGACGCAAACAACATCTCAATAAGAAGAGGTTGAATGTGGTCAAAATCTAAAGGAAAATCCATGGCTTTCAAGAAGTCAGAATGCCACTCAAATCATATTTATTAATTGACAAGTGTAAATGCTAAACATGTTAAATGACATACCAAATAGTACAAATTTTGTTAAATATGACAATAAAAATAAATACAAATTATAACATGGCCTTTTCCATATTGGTCTATATGGGTCGAGAAATAATTAACTTGGCCGAAATAGAAAGGTAATGTTTATTACATACTTACTGTATTATTATGGCTTACAAATATATATTGTTGGTTACACAGTTATATAAATAAAAAAAATGATAATTACGAACAGGTTTGAAAATTTCATGAATTTATGAATTTATAGTATTGCATTTTGGAAATATTCCGATATATGTTTTGTTTTGTTGAAATTCGACATCTTCTGACAAAAATTCAGGCAAGAACAACATAGCAAAATTATGGCCAGAATGCAAATATAAAGGAGCTAGATTTGTAAATTACTCTGGTTGTTTAAATGCATTCTCTCTGGCATTTTTCCCATATCTTTTCATTTTCATATGAACAGTCATATCAGAGACCGGTTATAAATCATAATGTGGCACACGCAACGTATTTGATAAAGGGTTATCTGCCCGAGTTGCACAAGCCTCACAAGATAAAGAATTATCAGCCTGGTTGGGCTGCATTGGAGTCTATATTTCAGGTGTTAACATGTGCAGATTTCTTCATATTGTTGTTAAATATGTAATTAATTGTAATAAATACACAAGGATTGCATAAATCAAGTTACCAGGAGTTGTGACCTTTAACATGTCCTGTAATATCCGACTTTGTTTATCATATTTTGTCAGATCTTTCCGTCCTCTTCTTTTGCGCGATCAATAGTTAAAATAAAGCAAAAATAAAACGGTTAAAAACACACAGCAAAAATCAAAACAAAACCATTCAAAACCTAAAATATCATCAGTATTTTCACATTTAAAGCCTTAAAATTGAGAAGTTTGAACGGTTAATGTTTACAATTTACAGTTAAAACAAACTCAGTAAGCTTTTCCGAATGGCAAGGGTTTTACAACATTTGTATTTGTTCAAGACTGTCAACACAGGCTCTCCATTATTTTAATATATCAAAATAGTTAATCTTCTTATGTTTATTAGGGTAGTGTCGAAAATTTTGATCACACACAGTTTAATATAAAACTCCAAATAATATTTGTTGGAAATTTAATGGTCAAAGAAATGGCTAACAACGGAAAGTTTTAAAGATCTGACTACATGGACTACCACGGTCCTTTAGGAATTAGTCTTTAAAATATGACTTAAAGTTTTAAACGTCAGATTTGAATTTATACTCTTTATATTAACTAATGCCCCCTCAAATCGTGTAAGCGATATGCTATGCAATTTCAACGTATACTTATACTTCCTAGGTAAAGATATGTACTAGTAGTTGGATTTGAAGAATATTTAAAGCAATATGTGACAAGATAAATATGTTGCGAACTGTAATAATTTAAAGTTAAGTTTGTGGAAAAACATTCTCTGTCGATAAATAGCATTGCCACATCTGAAACAAATATTTTAAAAAATATGTTATTGCTTTTTCGATATCATTATTTGTCTTATTTGTGTATATATCTTTTCTTTAAAAGGTATTTTAGACATCTTCCAATAACATTGAAAGATATTATTTTCGACAAGTTACATGCACTAGTTGTAGACAATTCTAAGTTCTTTATGGGCCTTAAACTTGAAAAAAACACGCACAATACTGATATTACAAAACTTATTGATAAAACTGGTTTGTTTGGTAAATAATTTTGAACAAAACCGTTTCTATAAGTAGTGTTCAGATTGAAAATTTCTGATGTCATCTGGCCTTCATTTGTCGTCGCTGTGGTTTTTGCAGATCCTGTAAAAATTAAGAAAGCTTTTTACATGAGAATACAGTTACACTTATATGGAAAGGTCTTGAAAAGTATTGCAATTGGTAGTTGTCCGTGTCGTCGGATTTGGAATCTCTTTTCGATTTGTTTTGATTTAAGTGTTCCTTTTATTCTATGTTTGGATATGGACTTCTACGTTTTGATTCTAATGTTACTAATGAGAGGTTTTTCCTATAAAAATACATATAGCTATACCATACCTAAGTTCTATAATATTCAACATTGTTATTTTTTGTATTTTCTCTGATATACCTTTTTTCTACATCGGGTTTTGTGGTAGAGAATGAAATGAAAATCCGTTGCTGGTTCAATATCAAATCGGTTGAGAACATTGGGAATTAAAATGATCTAATATCAAAAACTCATAAGTTCTTTCGTTCCCCAAAATGTGAAAATGCATGAAAATATCGACGAGACCATATTTCGTCGCCGTATGAAACGCAGATTTATTTGCTCTATAGGTCCTCACAAGGCTTTGAACAAAGCTGAATCCCAGTTCTTTTGAGGAACTACAGATCGCAAAAATGTGGGTATGAAAAAAAGTAAGTATTGCAGATGTAAATACAAAAAGTAAAGGGCAAAGACCAACCAACGAAATTTATTTAAAGAAGACAATTACATCGTGTTAATTCCTTTCAGAGATGCAACAATAGTAAATGCTCATTGTTTCGTGAAATCTTGTGAACTAAAAAAACGAGAAATTATGCAGTTCACAGTCATATATTTCATATTCTTTCTTTTAAATATTATGATAAAAAAAGTGGATTTATGATAGATTTTTTCGATTATATCCGCTGTTTAGTTGAATAAAAACAATGTTAATAACTTGATGTAAAGCGTTGAATATATTGTTTCCTGGTCATATGAAGGAATAAGCTACGATTTCGGAAAATCACTTTTGCAAATGAACTAATTGATAAGAATCTTCATGCTTCTATTGGCAAAAATTTATATCTGATGCATAAATATATCAATATATATATATATATATACGAGTCTATATTTCAAATTATGATGTAGAAGTAGATGGAAGTGCACCACCTATTTATGATTCTCAGTTCATAATCTCTGGCACAATAAAAATACCTACCGCAAGTGCTTGCATTTATATGAAGCCAATTTGTAATTATCTTTAAAGTGCCAGTGGAAAGCGATGACGTATATTGGAAAATGAGATGCACATCAACCACATGATTCAGTAATGAAATTCGATCAAACGGTATACGCTCTTCTATTATCAGTGCTTCTTTTGCTAATTTCAATTTCCTATGTTTCGGTTCTAATGCTACTGATGAGTGGTTACTCCTTGAAATGTACATATAGCATACCTAAATTTTCAATATTTATTTAACATTGGTAATTTAGACCCTGTCGCCTTGCAGATTCTGTGCTGAAACATCTACACTGTTGGAATTAACATTGGATAACAATGCTATTAATATGTCACTAATGTTTGGACGCGCACCATTTTCTGCTGCGAACATGGTTTCCTTGAAAAAGTCTATAGCGTCCTTGGAGATTACACTTCAAGATAATGTTCTTATTCCATCAATTGCATTGATGACGCTTGAATTAGTAGTATAAGTCGTTAAATTGAACAGCAGAGTAACATCCAAAACAACTGTTGCAACTGATATCAGAGTGCATGACGGTGTTAATTGAAACAGATTGGTCACGCTATAAAAACTCCTTTACGTCAGACGAAGATGACACCGTGATATCAATACGAAAGTCGACGTCAAAACAACAACCTAGAAAGACAAATACTTTTTTTTACTAATTACAATTTAAAATATTTTAGTAATTATTCGAGAAATCAAGTTTGACAAATTGTGAACAAAACGAACATTAGTTCAGAAGGTGAATAATACATGCTAAAAGTAATATTCGTAACAAAGCGAGTCTTTTTCGAAGATTCCATTTGCGGTTCTTTCACAAACTATATTTGATAGAAACAAAGAAAGCATAAAATTCAAATTAAGTTCAGTCTGACTATTACCCAATACACTTTCTGCTTTATTTGTTTAGCATAAAACAACGATTCTTTAAATGGAATGTCTCTGATTGTTGGTATGTCCTTTGACATTAAAGAATATTTCTGTTGAAAAAACCCTTTTAGACAAATATGTAATGATATGCGGTTTTCTTTTAAATTTTGCTTCTATTTAAACAAATAATCCTTATCAAGACATCTTATACTTTACTCGCCACCAGTAGCATTGAGAAAAAAAAGTTTATGGTAAAGCTGAACGGACAGTTATGAGGAAATAAAAAAACTCTCTGACTTACATAAGGAAAAATTATTAATAATTAAATATAACTGAAAATACTGATTTCATATTTTAAATATTTTCTTATGTATTATGTTTTAATGAGAGGTTACTCTTGGAAATCTACATAAAGCATACGTAAATTTTCCATATTTATTGAACATTGGTAATTTTGTATTTTATTATGTTATCAATGTGCGAACAAATCTCATGTTTCTATCGTGCAGTCTTACTTATGAATTCGTTATTAAACATTCCCCCAAAATAAACAGTAATTTACTTCAATATTTGAGCAATATAATACAAATTAACCAATGTCGAATAAATGTGGTTAATTCCGATATGTTTTACATTTCAAGGAGTTACCTAACATCAGTAGCATTAGAACCAAGGTATAGAAAGTCTGAGATTCAAACAGAGTGAAAGTAGTATGCAAATCCTAAACAAATCGAAATATGAAGCCAAATCCGAAGTCCACGTTAGGAACAAATTTTCATGCAAAACGTTTCTAGGCCTTTTCGTATTTAGGGTTTTTTATTTTAAAGAAATACAGAAAATTTGTTTGTTAAATTTCAAAGCATATAACTTATTTTTATAACAGCTAGAAATTGGAAAAAAGAAAAATAATAAACCGAAAATGCATCGATAATCCATCTTCTGTATAAACAGACACAAGTAAAATACTCCTTAAAAAGAGATGAAACTAAACAAACTCAGCTTAATACACAGCTTTTTCTTAATTTGTAATTGGGGCATATTTAAGATTTTTGTCATGTCAGCTATCTGTAGGCGTATTTTTATTTTTTCTATATTTGTCAATATTTTTCTACTGCTATTTTCAGAACATAATTAAACGATTTTGCGAGCTGCGTCTTGTGTCCTGTTCACACTTTTTCAATTACTGGTTGCCTTATTAGAACACCAAACAGAGACATTTTTAAAATCATAAGTTAACAAGAGTTGCTAACCCTTCCGGAGCACCTGAACTCACCCTGGTTTTTGTAGGGTTCGTGTTTCTCCAGCTTTAGTTTTCAGTGTAGTGT